>OY992887.1:12542790-12552790 GCA_963921405.1 Cepaea hortensis | reverse complement strand
CATTTTGGGAGCGTGCCGCTTCATAAATATATTTGTTTTATGCCAGAGAAGATCATACGAGTAAATGACGGATGGGAATCAATATAGAATAGATGTAGATGCATTATGGAGAGAAGTAAACACGTTTCAGCGAATCAAGGTGTGAGGAATTGATGCTTGGGTTGTGTAGGACACACGCTGAGAACATTCTGATTTTACAAGTTAGTTGCATATAATTTACAGGACGTAGCAGTCAACCCTAGAATTTGTTGGCTCTTTGTGATTTCTGGGCAAGTTTACATTTAGTAGTTTGACATTGGTTTTTGAACGACCGGCACTCATACCATTGTACGGAAAACAACGCAAGCCAGAATGTTGCCAAATCACCCGCAGCTGCGTTTCGAACGCGGTATGTGGGATTAGGGATTGCGTCTGTAATTCCTTCACTACAGTGAGGTTAAACGAAGAAAACTTGTTAAAATATTATAACGTGCTTTCCATGGATCATAGTTAAAATATCATTAGAAGGTGCTTTCCATGGATCATAGTTAAAATATCGTTAGAAGGTGCTTTCCATGGATCAAAGTTAAAATATCGTTAGAAGGTGCTTTCCATGGATCAAAGTTAAAATATCGTTAGAAGGTGCTTTCCATGGATCAAAGTTAAAATATCGTTAGAAGGTGCTTTCCATGGATCAAAGTTAAAATATCGTTAGAAGGTGCTTTCCATGGATCAAAGTTAAAATATCGTTAGAAGGTGCTTTCCATGGATCATAGTTAAAATATCATTAGAACGTGCTTTCCATGGATAATAGTTAAAATATCATTAGAACGTGCTTTCCATGGATCATAGTTAAAATATCGTTAGAAGGTGCTTTCCATGGATCAAAGTTAAAATATCATTAGAAGGTACTTTCCATGGATCATAGTTAAAATATCGTTAGAAGGTGCTTTCCATGGATCAAAGTTAAAATATCGTTAGAAGGTGCTTTCCATGGATCATAGTTAAAATATCATTAGAAGGTGCTTTCCATGGATCATAGTTAAAATATCATTAGAACGTGCTTTCCATGGATAATAATTAAAATATCGTTAGAAGGTGCTTTCCATGGATCATAGTTAAAATATCATTAGAAGGTGCTTTCCATGGATCATAGTTAAAATATCATTAGAAGGTGCTTTCCATGGATCATAGTTAAAATATCATTAGAACGTGCTTTCCATGGATAATAGTTAAAATATCGTTAGAAGGTCTTTCCATGGATCATAGTTAAAATATCGTTAGAAGGTGCTTTCCATGGATCATAGTTAAAATATCATAAGAACGTCTTTTCCATGGATCATATTTAAAATATCGTTAGAATGTCCTTTCCATGGATCATAGTTAAAATATCATTAGGACGTCCTTTCCATGGATCATAGTTAAAAAATCGTTAGAACGTCCTTTCCATGGATCATAGTTAAAATACCATTAGAACGTGCTTTCCATGGATCATAGTTAAAAAATCATTAGAACGTCCTTTCCATGGATCATAGTTAAAATATCATTAGGACGTGCTTTCCATGGATAATAGTTAAAATATCGTAAGAAGGTGCTTTCCATGGATCATAGTTAAAATATCGTTAGAAGGTGCTTTCCATGGATCAAAGTTAAAATATCGTTAGAAGGTGCTTTCCATGGATCATAGTTAAAATATCGTTAGAAGGTGCTTTCCATGGATCAAAGTTAAAATATCGTTAGAAGGTGCTTTCCATGGATCATAGTTAAAATATCATTAGAAGGTGCTTTCTATGGATCATAGTTAAAATATCATTAGAACGTGCTTTCCACGGATAATAGTTAAAATATCGTTAGAAGGTGCTTTCCATGGATCATAGTTAAAATATCATTAGAAGGTGCTTTCCATGGATCATAGTTAAAATATCATTAGAAGGTGCTTTCCATGGATCATAGTTAAAATATCATTGAACGTGCTTTCCATGGATAATAGTTAAAATATCGTTAGAAGGTGCTTTCCATGGATCATAGTTAAAATATCGTTAGAAGGTGATTTCCATGGATCATAGTTAAAATATCATAAGAACGTCTTTTCCATGGATCATATTTAAAATATCGTTAGAATGTCCTTTCCATGGATCATAGTTAAAATATCATTAGGACGTCCTTTCCATGGATCATAGTTAAAAAATCGTTAGAACGTCCTTTCCATGGATCATAGTTAAAATACCATTAGAACGTCCTTTCCATGGATCATAGTTAAAATATGAATAGTGAAACTGTGGTACATCTGTGGAAATCATGCAGCTTTACAGAATGGATTACAGAAAACGAAAGGCGTTGCGGCTGAAAGCATTCATCAGCACCCACCCACACCCACAGAGACACAAATACACACAGCAACATATAAACACGGGGGATGAAAAGGGCAGAAGAAGTAGAGAGAGAGGCATAAAAACAGGGAGGAGAGATTTAGAGACAAAGATGAATAGTATGGGGAAGACATGATCGTAGCTGCGGGAAAGGGCAACAGATATGGGAGCTTGAGGTGATGTGTTTGAGGGTCTCTACTCAACGGGGGGGGGGGGGGGGAGAGAAAGGGGGGGGGGAGAGATTGAAGGCGGAGGATGAAGCCACGTACATACTCAATGATAAATTATAAGTTAGGGAATATATCAGATTTACATTTGTTGACAGTGAAATTGAATAAATGGATGTAGGCAGAGATAAATAAGGTACATAATAGGAACCGTAAACAGAAGAAGAAGAAGAAGAAGAAGAAGAAGAAGAAGAAGAAGAAGAAGAAGAAGAAGAAGAAGAAGAAGAAGAAGAAGAAGAAGAAGAAGCAGAAGAAGCAGAAGAAGCAGAAGAAGCAGAAGAAGAAGAAGAAGAAGAAGAAGAAGAAGAAGAAGAAGAAGAAGAAGAAGAAGAAGAAGAAGAAGAAGAAGAAGAAGAAGAAGAAGAAGAAGAAGAAGAAGAGGAGGTGGAGGAGGAGGAGGAGGAGGTGGAGGAGGGGGATGATGAGGATGAGGAGAACAAAACACGAAATATACAGGCATTCTAAATGATCTGAACATCGACGAAAACACACAAAAAGCCGAAACTGAAACATTAATGACTACATAAATCTTCTAGTCTGGACAGAACAGTCATGGAAGGCCTGATTTATGGAAGGAGGGGGGCGGTCGACCGACACGACGGTGGACATAGGGCAGTAAAAACACCCTGTGCATGGTGATACACGAGGCCAGGGAACAGGCCAAGAATGGAGAGTCGTTCATGTGGGTTGTGGTGAGGGTAACTTCAAGCAAAGGGTTTGTGATATGATGATGATGTTGTGTCAACGGTGGTCGAGTCGGTGTACGGAGTTTGTGATATGAGGATGATGTTGTGTCACCGGTAGTCGAGTCGGTGTACGGAGTTTGTGATATGATGATGATGATGACGGGTTACCGGTGGTCGAGTCGGTGTACGGAGTTTGTGATATGATGATGGTGTTGGGTCACCGGTGGTCGAGTCGGTGTACGGAGTTTGTGATATGATGATGATGATGATGACGGGTTACCGGTGGTCGAGTCGGTGTACGGAGTTTGTGATATGATGATGTTGTGTCACCGGTGGTTGAGTCGGTGTTTGGAGTTTGTGATATGATGATGTTGGGTCACCGGTGGTCGAGTCGGTGTATGGAGTTTGTGATATGATGATGTTGGGTCACCGGTGGTCGAGTCGGTGTACGGAGTTTGTGTTATGATGATGTTGGGTCACCGGTGGTCGAGTCGGTGTATGGAGTTTGTGATATGATGATGATGTTGGGTCACCGGTGGTCGAGTCGGTGTATGGAGTTTGTGATATGATGATGATGTTGGGTCACCGGTGGTCGAGTCGGTGTACGGAGTTTGTGATATTATGATGATGATGACGGGTTACCGGTGGTCGAGTCGGTGTACGGAGTTTGTGATATGATGATGGTGTTGTGTCACCGGTGGTCGAGTCGGTGTACGGAGTTTGTGATATGATGATGATGATGATGACGGGTTACCGGTGGTCGAGTCGGTGTACGGAGTTTGTGATATGATGATGTTGTGTCACCGGTGGTCGAGTCGGTGTATGGAGTTTGTGATATGATGATGATGTTGTGTCACCGGTGGTCGAGTCGGTGTACGGAGTTTGTGTTATGATGATGTTGGGTCACCGGTGGTCGAGTCGGTGTATGGAGTTTGTGATATGATGATGTTGGGTCACCGGTGGTCGAGTCGGTGTATGGAGTTTGTGATATGATGATGTTGTGTCACCGGTGGTCGAGTCGGTGTACGGAGTTTGTGTTATGATGATGATGTTGGGTCACCGGTGGTCGAGTCGGTGTACGGAGTTTGCGCACTGTATTAAAAATATCATTGTACGAGGGGTTCTTCGGATGAAAACCTTAAATGTTTTTTGTAATTCTTTGAGTTATCCAAACAGGCGGAAATCACATGGCGCTAGATCTGGTGAGTACTGGGGATGTGGTACACAATGAAAGTGGTGGTCTTCGAACAATATAGAGCAAAACATTGTCATGTTGCAAAAGGACACCTTTACTCAGAAGTGCACGTCGTTTGGGTGTGATTGCAGTTCGAAACTACGTACTCCACACATACACTTGCTGGACTGACAGGCATGCATCACCATACTGGACTTTCATTCGCCGATGAATTTCTACAGGTTTCACCCCTTCACTGATCATAAACGGATAACAGAACGATGCTCCTCTTTTGTGAATGTCAAAAGTGGGACGGCCATCTTTAAGCTGCCCTTATGACGTGACCGTTTTCGTCTGCATCGTGATGTCACTTGCTGGATACTCCTGACATCCTTAACAACAATATTGACAGGTTACAAGACAATGGCATGGTTATTGTAATGTCTATCACACTTTTAAAGTTTTCATTTGAAGTCCCCTTTGAACGATCTATGGGAGGAGACTAAGACGCGTATGGCGGTATCGGCTTAAAGGCAATCCTCTACAAACTTCAATATTAGCGGATTCCGAATACAAACAATTATGTTTAAATGACTAGAAAGCTCTACAAACATACAAAACGCACGCAGATAAAAATGAACGGTTTAATCAAAGTCTTTATCAAAGAACAAAAATGACGAAATAATACCCTCCAAAGATACTTAGCTAGAAAACTGAAGAGTAATCCCATGAAACACAAAAACCAGGAACTAAGTGTGAGAAACGGAAATGTGAAGCGCGGAAAGGATGTTGAAAATCGAAGCGAAACAAAAAATCACATCAGATGCATGTCTCTACATCGATATACATATACACAGACAAACAAGAACACAGAACTGATCCAAGACTTTGGTGATCATGTGAGACTGGAACTATGACCACCCACTCTTATAGGCATGGCACATGATATATATATATATTTAGCTGTCTTGTGTGGTGTAAATATTGGCCATATTTACTCTCCAAGATCTTGTGTGAGTGTGTGTTTTTTTAATTTTTAATTTTTATTTTAAAGAGATTGAAAATAACGTTTTCTGGTAGTGAATTTGAATAACGAAAACATAAGCATTGGATTGCACGATTTATTGTCTGACATATTTCGCTGCTTTTCATCTGTAGAAATCACATATTCCCATGATAAAAGAAACATCTCCATATTCTCATTGTGCAGCATGTATTCCATTATTGAAATCAACAATTCTATATCTAGTTATGTAGCACGTATTCCAATGTTGGAATCAACAGTTCTATATCTAGTTATGTAGCACTTATTTCAATGTTGGAACGAACAGCTCTGCATCTAGTTATATAGCACATATTCCATTGTTGGAATCAAGATCTTTACATCTAGTTATATAGCACGTATGCTAATGTTCAATTCAACAGCTTTTAATCTAGTTATGTAGCGTGTATTCCAATGTTCGAATCAACAGCTCTTCACCGAGCTGGCCTGCTGATGAAATCACTTCAGCGGTATCTAGTCTCATTATTCCGGCTCGCCGTCAAATAATCGATGGAAGACAATGGTATGAAAGTGTGTTTCAGCAACTTGCTGATATGTGGGGATCTGTCAGCCTTTGTGTGGGCTGCCATTGCTAAAACTGGCATAGGTCAACACACTAATGTGTATTGACTGACACTCAAGGGTCAGGTGCGGGCGCCAGGGATGTGTCTACAGGTTACAGGGGATGCAGGTTAATTGTGACTAGACTAGTGCAGGTTAGTTATCCCGGAGTTTTGATTACATGAATGTTTAAGCAGTGATGTGGCAGATACATTCCGGCATTGTAGAAAGTCTGTAAATAATACATCGGGAGGGATGCTTCTAGGGGAGTGCACTTTATTAAAGGCTTTTAGTGTGCAAGTGAGAGAGGGCTGTGGAGGGAGGAAGGCTACGATGCTTTCCCTTGATAATAAGTAGACTGGAGTGTAGGCAACTAAAGCAGTAGCCTGGCTGGATCACAGAGTTCCACCCAGGTAGGCCTATGCCTTTTCGGTGATTCAATGAGTATGCTCAGGAAGATCGAGATGGGCTCGGCTTGAAGACGGTGGATGGTGTTACTGAGGAAGTCAGGACCGATAAAAATTAGTTGAATTTTTGTGTGCCAGGAAATGCGGGTGTGAGATTAAATAAACAAGCTTGCGGGTCGCGCTAAGGTGGACAGCAGGGGGGAAATTGACCAGACTGAAGAACAAGAGGTCAAAACGGGTGCAGCGAGGAACAGACTAAATTGTTCGGTGTACAGTGAGAATAATCTGCTGACTAACTAAACAACTAAAGGTCGCCTTGCCGCCATGACAGACGATAATATTGATTATGTGGTTGTTTCGGGATTTGAAATTTAAATATTGAGCACAACCCACTACTGGCAACGCCGATCGCATTCTGGTATGAACCTAAGGCCTATCCACGTCAATATGGAAGCACTATACTCGAGTTTCGCCCTCATTTGAGCTCGTCAGTAGTGCATATCCCTGACCGGATCCGGAAACAGTCCCGGATCACGCGTGTGAAGCGGGTGTGTAACCACGCGGCACACACTGGACACACCAAATTATCACAACAGAACATCACAACGGTACCCATCGTAGGCTATGCTCAAGACGATAATATGTTACATTGTGCTTAAAACATGAAATAACTACAATCCATGGCGGTAGCGAATGTGATCGGAAAGACTCATGGCGCGGTACATGTTCGTTCACAATGGGTTCATGGAATCACGTGGTCATTTCCACCATCACGCACAATCTGACGCCTCACACGCTCAGTTCTTTTCATTGCCTGGTGCATTGGTTTGACAGCTGTTCGTATTTTGCCCTTGTTCCAATCATTCACTGAAGCATGCAGGATGAGGCGGATCAACATCCAATAGGCTAGAGGCATGCGTTAGCTGATCGGTCACATCTATAGGTGTCTCCCATCGTCAGAGGCAACACGTGACTACGTTAAATGACAAGTACTTATAACACGAAACTGCTGCCTCTCGCTTTGATTCTGCGACCAGTCTAGGCCAGGGATTGAGTTATACCTCTCCATAGCACAAAGCCTGTGCTCAGTTGTAGAG
This sequence comes from Cepaea hortensis, assembly GCA_963921405.1. Classification (NCBI taxonomy): domain Eukaryota; kingdom Metazoa; phylum Mollusca; class Gastropoda; order Stylommatophora; family Helicidae; genus Cepaea; species Cepaea hortensis. The sequence continues at coordinate 12,545,248 of OY992887.1, read as the reverse complement.
ACGATGTGTTTCCCATCCCTTCCTAGTTTACTCCAGAGGAAAAATAAAACCAATACATCTGGAACAAGACAAGCTGCAGAAGCTACCCGATCTGTAAAGCAAAGCTCTAACTGTCTGTCTGTCGGAGCTTCAATCCTAGACCAGTTGCCGACCAAGGCTGAAGGCCTGACATTTAATCTTCAGGTCATATTTGCTCGCACCAGGATAAGGCTTGTACCCACCCTCCCAATTGTTCTCCTCGTCTGAAGCCGTTGGCACAATTTTTGGTGTTGCATTTGGTGATGACCGCCCAACATTCGGCGCTAACAGAAAGCAGGTAGCACCATCTACTGACACATGGTGGCTCAGTTTTATTTTATACCTGATACGAGCAGTAGCGTAGACAAGCAATACACGGTAACTTACCATACATGCCATAGGGGGCAGCGAAAGAGGCTTGGAGCGTGGGGCTGGCTTCTTTATTCCGCACAAAAACCTTCGCTGCAGAGTCCAACCAATCATGCACAAGTGTAAAGATACAGAAATAAGAATTTTTAAAAGCTGGAAACTATGTATCACAGTCTATATTGGAGATTTACACATAGCACATGGTAGTAGCAATATAAAGGGTTAAGTAGGTCTGGAGCCGGTCTCTGTGGCTAAGGGCTTGCAAACGCGGTTTGTGAGCCCATATACCCGGGTTCGAAACACAGCGGTTTGGGTTTTTTCGAAAAAGGTATAGGGGCTGGTCGTTCAGAAAGAAATGGCAAACTACTGAACGTATCACTTGCCTAGTACATCAACAGCAGCCGAAAATGCTGGTGTTGACTAAAAAGGTCTGGAGCCTGTAACAGGTCTAGCAAACCGGTAGTGAACTTACTTGATCTTAGGCAAAAAATACTGCTCATGAATCTTGGAGGAAACTGGAGGAAGGCGCTTGTCACAGGCGCTGGAACTTAAGTTAAATAACCCCTCTCCACGACGCATAACTGCATACGCGAAAGACAAAAACAACAACAACAACAACACATTCGGCACTTGTTTAAGTTCTATTTTATTTTCTTTAACAAAAATATATTCAATAAAATGGGAGAACACAAGCTTAAATTTATTTAAATCACGTTGTTTCTGGCCATTAGAACTGTTGTATTTGATAAAAGGCCATTGATTTTCTCTTTGCGAGTCACGTGTCAAGAAAACAAAGACCTGTTCCTGTCTGTGTTGCCATTGTTGAGACAGTCTACAGCAGCTGGGATGTTTGGAGTAAATTGATGCTGGGTTTCTTGGTTATGTTTGGAGTGGGTTGATGCTGGGTTTCTTGGTCATGTTTGGAGTGGGTTGATGCTGGGTTTCTTGGTCATGTTTGGAGTGGGTTGATGCTGGGTTTCTTGGCCATATTTGGAGTGGGTTGATGCTGGGTTTATTGGTCATGTTTGGAGTGGGTTGATGCTGGGTTTCTTGGCTATATTTGGAGTGGATTGATGCTGGGTTTCTCGGCCATGTTTGCTGTCAGAGATCTAGTCATTCCTCTCTATTATTATTATTATTATTATTATTATTATTATTATTATTATTATTATTATTATTATTATTATTATTATTATTATTATTATTATTATTATTATTATATAATTGACACCGCAGACAATTCAATTCAATTCAATTCAATTCAACTTTATTTTAAAAGTGTCACAAATTGGGCACGCAGGCCCGTCTTACATTCGGCCCTTCCAATCACTCATTTTTCATTCATCAATAGTGCATTATACATTCACATAGGAAGAAAAAAAAAACATTGTCAAATAAATGTTGTAAACATAAACAATACAAATTACCATGTTGTGATTCACATCTCCCACCCACCCACACTTCACCCCACCCACCCATACACCCCCACCCACACACACCCTGGGACACATAATACCCCACCAACCGACCCATCCCCCTCCCACACACATCCCCCACCCACACACACTTCCCCCACCCATTCCCCCAACCCACACACACTCACTCACCCACACAAACATCCCTTACCAATCCACACATCCTCTACCCACCCACCCACACCCCAAACGACCCATCCCCCAACCTTACCTTCCTCGACCACACAGTCCCCACCCACACACACATTCCCCCCTCCCCCCACCAACCCATACATTCCGCACCCACCTAAACATCCATTATCCACCCACCCATACACACATCCTCACCAACATACATCTCCCTACCCACACAAACACACACACACACACACACACACACACACACATCTCCCTACCCACATATAAGAGGAGAAAGGACCTAGTTGGTTGGTTGGTTGATTGGTTGGTTGGTTGGTTGATTGGTTGGGTGGTTAGTTGGTAATTGGTTGGGTGGTTGGTTGGGTGGTTCGTTTGTTGGTTTATTGTTTGGCTAGCTGGTTGGTTGGTTTACTGGCTGGTTGGCTAGCTGCTTGGTTAGTTCAGGCAAATCCTCTGGA
>OY992887.1:12530290-12537790 GCA_963921405.1 Cepaea hortensis | reverse complement strand
CTTTCTTTGGTCATGTGATGAAAAGAGAGGCATTCCTTGGTCATGTGATGAGACGAGAGGCATTCCTTGCTCATGTGATAAGACGACAGGCATTAGAAAACATCGCGAGGATTGGAAATGTCAATGGCAAAAGAAACAGACGCAGACCGAGCGTATTGATGCTGAATGGACTGAGATGATGCCACGAAGGAAGATATTCAACAGAGTTGATCCAGAACACCAACGTCTGAGATCTGCTGAGAGAAATAAACGCCTACGCCAGTTGACACGGCACATGCAGATGATGATTTGTGTGCTCATTCTCTCACTCATTTCCCGATTCATCCATTCACACATGCAGTTATTTGGTTAATCTATCACGGCGATTTCTTTCTTATGTACCATGCCCTCCCCAGTCAGCTACCAGCAATCGAAGATGCAATAACTCTAGGGCGATCATAACCCGCGGGAGTCGAGCTGCCATATTGTAGTTCATGCCATCATGGTGTTGGTGCCCGGATCGATAAATCTCAGCAATCGATACCCACTCCATGGTGTTATCAATACTAGATGGGGGACGAGCCCACTGCACATACTTGTCATCCGTGTCTCTTTTATGGCCGTATCGATGCCAGGGAATGATTTTGTTCTGAAATTTGATACTTTGAGATCGATTGTGTGTTGATAATATCGTTCAAGTTACCGACTTTTCTGAGTGATCGGACAACAATGAGCTTAGTGGGATTTTGTTACTGTTGTATTATTAATATCTTCCTGATATAGAGAATTCTTCTTTTTCTTGTTGTTGTTGTTGTTGTTGTTGTTGTTGTTGTTGTTGTTGTTGTTGTTGTTGTTGTTGTTGTTGTTGCTGTTGTTGTTGTTGATGTTGTTGCTGTTGTTATTGTTGTTGTTGTTGTTGTTGTTGTTGTTGTTCTTCTTCTTCTTCTTCTTCTTCTTCTTCTTCTTCTTCTTCTTCTTCTTCTTCTTCTTCTTCTTCTTCTTCTAGTTCTTCTTCTTTGCTGCTGCTGCTGCTATTTCTTCTTCTTCTTCTTCTACTTCTTCTTCTTCCTCCTCCTCCTTCTACTTTGTCCTCATTCTTCTTCAACCTTCTCATCCTCCTCTTCTCTTCCACCACTTCTTCTTCTTCTTCCCCTCCTCCTGATTCTTTTCCTTCACCTCTTCCTTCTCTTAAATTCTCAAAGCAAAGGTAAATGGTAATGCTCAAACACACCCTCTTCACAAGCTTGACTTGTTCCTACTGCACTACCATTGTGTGACCTCTTCCCGATCGATACCGATATGTTATGTGGAACAGCCTATAACCGCCAGGTGTGCCCTTATGTGAGCCGATTGTAGGCTATAAATGTTTACAGCCACCTGAGTGTTGCATTTCACTCGGAGATATTTGATTAATGTCTTCGGCTTAGTTATTTGTGTTGCTGACTCACAAAAAAACATACAGCAGACAGACAGACACACACAGGCAGACAGGCAGGCAGGCAGGCAGGCAGGTAGGCAGGCAGACAGGTAGGCAGGCAGACAGGCAGGTCTTAACACGGTCACAGACTCACACACTTTCACATACACACATTGATAACTGTCATGAGCATCCACATAAAAATGGAAAAATATGCTATACATTTTTTATATTTATACATTGTACATCGCATTGCACATCGTAAAGTATATTAAAGCAATGCAACAGGATAATTTTAGCTAAAATTGATAAAACAGTATGAGGGAAGCAGTGCAATAGTTATCTTTCTGTACGTGGTGAAATCAACTGGCAGAAAAAAAAAAAAATATGAAAGATGAATAATATGGAATAGCCTATTATGTGATTATGTGTACGTTCCTGAGCACACACATACTCTCTCTCTCTCTCTCTCCCCCCCCCCCTCTCTCTCTCTCTCTCTCTCTCTCTCTCTTACTCTCTCTCTCGCACACACATACACATCTAGACAAATACACACTGCTTTACACAATCACTGAAATAGTATGCACCGTATACCAACCGAACGATCTGTGGGCGGGCTGACTGGCATTCGGACGGACGGATGGATAGATGGACGGGTGGTTGGATGGTTGGATGAATGTTTGGATGGATGGATGGAGTGACGCACAGACGGGAGGACATACAGAAAGATGGACATTTAGACAGACATACAGACAGATGGTTGAATGAATGTTTGGGTGGATAGATGGAGTGACGCACAGAAAGATGGACATTCAGACAGACATACAGACCGATGGTTGGATGAATGTTTGGCTGGATGGATGGAGTGACGCACAGACGGGCGGACATACAGAAAGATGGACATTTAGACAGACATACAGACAGATGGTTGAATGAATGTTTGGATGGATAGATGGAGTGACGCACAGAAAGATGGACATTCAGACAGACATACAGACCGATGGTTGGATGAATGTTTGGCTGGATGGATGGAGTGACGCACAGACGGGCGGACATACAGAAAGATGGACATTTAGACAGACATACAGACAGATGGTTGAATGAATGTTTGGATGGATAGATGGAGTGACGCACAGAAAGATGGACATTCAGACAGACATACAGACCGATGGTTGGATGAATGTTTGGCTGGACGGATGGAGTGACGCACATACGGGCGGACATACAGAAAGATGGACATTTAGACAGACATACAGAAAGATGGACATTTAGACAGACATACAGACAGTTAGAGAGACAGGCGTGACTTTCCTACAAACATATGCTCAACAAACAACATTGCAGCTGATACTGCCCATCACTAATCTGAGCCAAACGCTCATGTTGATCACGGCCTTCATTGTTTGCATTTCTTCTCTTCCGTGTGTCCGGATGACCTCAAGATTTCCACATTGTTGTATTCATCTCGGCCTGTGTTGGCTTACATACACAGATATGAATTGGCATTGATTTGCACTCGTTTCATGTCTGATTATCTCATAATCATTCTGATTGTGTTTTTATTGTGAATGGAGTTGGTGCGGGTAGCGGTGTGAACGAATGCTTGCATGGATCCAACAATGTTTGAGTGTAGATTGTATGGATCGCCATTGTATTTGTAGTCTGAGAGTCTTGGTATTGAAGTGGCTACGGGTCCTGCCTCGCGCCCGAAGGTGTTGGGTTCGATTCCGGCCTTCGTCGTTCGTTTCACGAGTGCATTTTCTCGGAGATTCCTGGGGGTCGTCCCTGGAGCTATGGAGTTGTGCTCTGTCCGACGTTTTCAGCAGCCCACCCTGCGGAAAGCGACCGAGCCATATGGGATTAAACCGGGTGCAATGAAGTCGATCCTATAGCCTATTTAACTTGTTTTGCAGCTGTTGCGTGATACTTGGGCAAATACAAACAACTGACATTATGCTGAAGACATCATCTTGCTAAAATCAAGCGAGTATGTAATACATAGGCATCAATTATACGGTGGTTGTAGAAAGTCGAGAACCACCCAGATCTTAAATAAGAATAAAACAGCTAAAGGTAACCAGATTAGAGAAAATAGTAGCAGACAGTAAAGATGTATTGGACACGTTATGAGAAGAAATCAACTTGATAACTTAGTGACAACTAGCGAGAGTAAGGGTGAAAGAACAAGGGGAAGACAGAGAGGTAAATACCTGGATGACTTGGCCACGTGCGATAGTCGAGATAAGAATACAGAGCTGATCCACGACTCTGGTGATAGTGTGAGATTGCGAGCCATGACCGCCCATGCTTATCGGCATGACACATGATGAAAGTTCATATTTAGCAAGATATTGACTATATTACCCATCGCACATCAGTCTATAAACATATGAGGCCAGTCTATAAACTTATGTGGCCAGTCTATAAACTTATGAGGCCAGTCTATAAACATGAAGCCAGTCTATACATGAGGCCGGTCTATAAACATGAGGCTGGTCTATAAACATATGAGGCCAGTCTATAAACATGAGGCCGGTCTATAAACATGAAGCCAGTCTATAAACGTATGAGGCCAGTCTATAAACATGACGCCAGTCTATAAACGTATGAGGCCAGTCTATAAACATGAGGCCAGTCTATAAACGTATGAGGCTAGCACCATATATGCAGTACGTCTCAAGGTGAATCAATGGCTTCTTTATCAATTTGAGACATCCAAGAAAAGGATCATCACCACCTGTATAAATACAGTCAAAGGGGTAACGCAGTTTTGGGTGCGTAGAGACATCAAGTAGTTAGGTGAGTGGATAACGCGAGTCCTGCACTTCATCGCAGAACAACATATCAAATGGTTTGGTCACCTCACAAGAATGCCCTGGAGCCGCCTGTTTCAACAAGCGACATTGAAGAAATATAATGAATACAGACAACGGTGGAGAGCACATACAAAATAGCGTGATGATTTCAAGAACAGCCTTAGGGAAATTGATACCAACTTAAAACAGCATTATACAGGACGCATGAAAGATCTTTAAATCTCCACTCCTACCAACCCCCCACCCTCCAACACTTCACAGAGGTAAATTGAGGAGGAACAGACAAAGAAGATAGCATGAGATCGGAAATGTATCACATTGATAAAGAGGATAATAATCCTTTACAAACTGGATTTTATTAAACGAAGAACATCTTCTGAATGAAGTCGCTGTCATTGCAGGTTAGACAACAGAATTCTTGTATATTACATAATCGTTCTATCACTTTGCTCTGAATTCTGGACAATTTATTAATAAACGACATTCAGACAGAAAGAAAGAAAGAAAGAAAGAAAGAAAGAAAGAAAGAAAGAAAGAAAGAAAGAAAGAAAGAAAGAAAGAAAGAAAGAAAGAAAGAAAGAAAGAAATGCCATGTTTACAAACAAAAGTGCAAATTACCACTCGCTGATGCATTTGAAGGTCTGCAACAAAACAAACGGTGTATATGTTCGGCCGATAACATATGCAAATATGTGCATTATGCATGACACGGGCAACGAAGATGGGGTAGAGATTACAGGCCTGCGCAAGCATGATACATTTTGACAACCGCTGCAGGATCTGACTGTCAGGAGCCTCGCGTGTTTCATTAAGGTTTTGTTAGAAAGCACATTGTCCGTGTTGGTGTGTTGTGTGTGTGTGTGTGTGTGGCGTTGACAGACGCGGGGAGATGATTTCTGAGTCTGTTTGTTTTGTATGTGTAATTAAAATAATTGGGCGTGTCCGTTTGTTGGTACTTCAATTTTAATTCACCGCAACAAAGAAGAATCCCTTCTAGCCTCATTTGCATCGGTTCGGCAATCGTTTTCCGGTTTAGTGTTCGGTGGACTGCTAGACCGATCGATGGATGTTTTTAAGTTTTTGGGCCCGTAGGGCCCTCACTGTCGACGACAGTGAGGGCCCGTAGGGCCCAAAACTAAAAAAAAACATCCATCGATCGGTCTAGCAGTCCACCGAACACTAAACCGGAAAACGATTGCCGAACCGATGCAAATGAGGCTCGAAGGGATTCTTCTTTGTTTGCGGTTGTTTGCGGTGAATTAAAATTGAAGTACCCTTTTGTTTTTCAGGATGGTATGTTTTGGCGTTTAGTGTTTGGACTATATTTCCTTTGTGAGAGTGGCGGACGAGGAGTGCTGTTTGAATAATGTGTTTACCCAGAGAAATCAAAGCTTGGTTATCGTTACTATCATCGATATCATCATTTATAGAAGAAGAAGAAGAAGAAGAAGAAGAAGAAGAAGAAGAAGAAGAAGAAGAAGAAGAAGAAAGAAGATGAAGGAGGAGGAGGAGGAGGAGGTTAACTGGTATGTTTCTAGTTCCCTCCATGAGCTCCACTTTGGTTCACTGATATATGTCTAATTCTCTCCATGAGCTCCAAATTGGTTCACTGGTATTTGTCTAGTTCTCTCCATGAGCTGCACATTGGCGATTTTGTTATACCTGTATGTTACTTTACGATAAAATTGTGGCAGTTATGAGTGACTTGTTTATTAAACAGCTGGAAATAGTAAGTTATTTGTTTATTATAAAAATAGGGATGGAGTCGTTAGACACTCGTCTACCACACAATAGATAGCTGTGAGTTACTTGCCTATTATACTGGGGATCACAGGATAGTTAGCTATTATAAAATGTACTGACCAGTTACTATATTATTATGGAAGTGAGTGGTGAGTTACTTCACTACTATAAAAGTGAGTGGTGAGTTATTGTATTATTATAAAAGTGAGTGGTGAGTTATTGTATTATTATAAAAGTGAGTGGTGAGTTATTGTATTATTATAAAAGTGAGTGGTCAGATATTTCACTATTATAAAAGTGAGTGGTGAGTTATTGTATTATTATAAAAGTGAGTGGTGAGTTATTGTATTGTTATAAAAGTGAGTGGTGAGATATCTCCCTATTATAAAAGTGAGTGGTGAGTTATTGTATTATTATAAAAGTGAGTGGTGAGTTATTGTATTATTATAAAAGTGAGTGGTGAGTTATTGTATTGTTATAAAAGTGAGTGGTGAGATATTGTATTATTATAAAAGTGAGTGGTGAGTTATTGTATTGTTATAAAAGTGAGTGGTGAGATATCTCCCTATTATAAAAGTGAGTGGTGAGTTATTGTATTATTATAAAAGTGAGTGGTGAGATATCTCCCTATTATAAAAGTGAGTGGTGAGTTATTGTATTATTATAAAAGTGAGTGGTGAGTTATTGTATTATTATAAAAGTGAGTGGTGAGTTATTGTATTGTTATAAAAGTGAGTGGTGAGATATCTCCCTATTATAAAAGTGAGTGGTGAGTTATTGTATTATTATAAAAGTGAGTGGTGAGATATCTCCCTATTATAAAAGTGAGTGGTGAGTTATTGTATTATTATAAAAGTGAGTGGTGAGTTATTGTATTATTATAAAAGTGAGTGGTGAGTTATTGTATTGTTATAAAAGTGAGTGGTGAGATATCTCCCTATTATAAAAGTGAGTGGTGAGTTATTGTATTATTATAAAAGTGAGTGGTGAGTTATTGTATTATTATAAAAGTGAGTGGTGAGTTATTGTATTATTATAAAAGTGAGTGGTCAGATATTTCACTATTATAAAAGTGAGTGGTGAGTTATTGTATTATTATAAAAGTGAGTGGTGAGTTATTGTATTATTATAAAAGTGAGTGGTGAGTTATTGTATTATTATAAAAGTGAGTGGTGAGTTATTGTATTATTATAAAAGTGAGTGGTGAGTTATTGTATTATTATAAAAGTGAGTGGTCAGATATTTCACTATTATAAAAGTGAGTGGTGAGTTATTGTATTATTATAAAAGTGAGTGGTGAGTTATTGTATTGTTATAAAAGTGAGTGGTGAGATATCTCCCTATTATAAAAGTGAGTGGTGAGTTATTGTATTATTATAAAAGTGAGTGGTGAGTTATTGTATTATTATAAAAGTGAGTGGTGAGTTATTGTATTGTTATAAAAGTGAGTGGTGAGATATTGTATTATTATAAAAGTGAGTGGTGAGTTATTGTATTGTTATAAAAGTGAGTGGTGAGATATCTCCCTATTATAAAAGTGAGTGG
>OY992887.1:12502790-12525290 GCA_963921405.1 Cepaea hortensis | reverse complement strand
ACTAACTAACTAACTAACTAACTTACTTATCTCTAAGATCTCTAAGATTTTCCAGCGTATGTGTATTGCGAGTACAATTAGAGTAGAGGACATACCAAATCTTGACAATACATCATTCTCACACTAATTGGCACCTTGCCGTCGTGACAAACGATAGTTTTTTTACATTGTGATTGTTAAGAAAGGTATAACACCTATAACCAGATCATGGATGGAGTTATACCTCTTCAGAGCATAAAACTGGGATGAATTGTAGAGACCATGTGTTGCCCATACAACATGATCCCTCTCTCAGCTTAATTAATTTACTCCAGAGGAAACGTAACACCAATACATCTGGAACAAGACAAGCTGCAGAAGCTGCCGGATATGCAAAGCAATGCTCTTAAATGTTCGCATATCGGAACTACGTTCCTAGACCAGTTGCCGACCAAGGCTTAGGGCCTAGTCTGCCCTGCCATGACATATAGTCTTAGGTTGCATTTCCTCATACCAGGATAAGACTTGTACCCTCCCAATTGCGCTCTTCCTCCGACGCCGTTGGCACAATGTGGGGTGCCGCGCTAATATAAAGCAGGTAGTACCGTTTAATCACAAACAGCCCAAAATGCTGGGGTTGACTATGGTATCCTGTAAATGATATACAACTAACTGTTTAACTGTCTGGAGTAGAAGAACATATTGTCGTGACTGTCTGGAGTAGAAGGAAATATTGTCTCGACTGTCTGGAGTAGAAGGAAATATTGCCTCGACTGTCTGGAGAAGGAAATATTGTCTCAACTATCTGGAGTAGAAGGAAATATTGTCTCGACTGTCTGCAGTAGAATCAAATATTGTCGCGACTGTCTGGAGTAGAAGGAAATATTGTCGCGACTGTCTGGAGTAGAATGAAATATTGTCTCGACTGTCTGGAGTAGAATGAAATATTGTCTCGACTGTCTGGAGTAGAATGAAATATTGTCTCGACTGTCTGGAGTAGAATGAAATATTGTCGTGACTGTCTGGAGTAGAAGGAAATATTATCGCGACTGTCTGGAGTAGAAGGAAATATTATCGCGACTGTCTGGAGTAGAAGGAAATATTATCGCGACTGTCTGGAGTAGAAGGAAATATTGTCGCGACTGTCTGGAGTAGAAGGAAATATTATCGCGACTGTCTGGAGTAGAAGGAAATATTATCGCGACTGTCTGGAGTAGAAGGAAATATTATCGCGACTGTCTGGAGTATAAGGAAATATTGTCACAACTGTCTGGAGTAGAAGGAAATATTGTCACAACTGTCTGGAGTAGAAGGAAATATTATCGCGACTGTCTGGAGTAGAAGGAAATATTGTCACAACTGTCTGGAGTAGAAGGAAATATTATCGTGACTGTCTGGAGTAGAAGGAAATATTGTCGCGACTGTCTGGAGTAGAAGGAAATATTGTCACAACTGTCTGGAGTAGAAGGAAATATTGTCACAACTGTCTGGAGTAGAAGGAAATATTGTCACAACTGTCTGGAGTAGAAGGAAATATTGTCTCGACTGTCTGGAGTAGAACGAAATATTGTCTTGACTGTCTTCAGTAGAAGGAAATATTGTCTCGAGTGTCTGGAGTAGAAGGAAATATTGCCACGACTGTCTGGAGTAGAAGGAAATATTGTCGCGACTGTCTGGAGTAGAAGGAAATATTGTCTCGATTATCTGGAGTAGAATGAAATATTGTCGCGACTGTCTGGAGTAGAAGGAAATATTGTCGCGACTGTCTGGAGTAGAAGGAAATATTGTCGCGACTGTCTGGAGTAGAAGGAAATATTGTCGCGACTGTCTGGAGTAGAAGGAAATATTGTCACGACTGTCTGGAGTAGAAGGAAATATTGTCACGACTGTCTGGAGTAGAAGGAAATATTGTCGCGATTGTCTGGAGTAGAAGGAAATATTATCACGACTGTCAGGTGTAGAAGGAAATATTATCACGACTGTCTGAAGTAGAAGGAATATTGTCGCGACTGTGTGGTGTAGAATTTATTAATATCACCACCGTCTGTTCGTGTCAGGTGAGACTTACAGTGAAGAAATAGACGGGACGCAAGCGTTCACAGGTAGCTATGAAGTCTCTAATTATAATATAATTTACCTGTGAATTAAAACATGTCGGCTGTAGAGTTTCACTCACCTGTCAGGGAAACTGTATCTATTAATGTCACACACATGTGTGTACCTGAGTAGTTTTTGTGGTGTGTCATTACAAACGCGCGATATAACTACTGGCACATTAATTGCCAGTCATTAAATAGTATATACAAACGTTCATTGGCGGTGCCTGTCTAACATGCGAATATACAGGCGAAAAGGTAAGACCTTTTAGAGTTGATTATCTCCGGGGGCTATTGACTAATACATGTTCCCAACGTATGGACTTGTAGGACCCGGTTTCGCTGGCCAGCTACTGACCTGAATGCCTCGTGCGACACTGTGCGCTTTAATTTCTTTCGAGGTGATTTTTGTTTGTGTCCACGTTGGCTTCGTTGTGAAATACTGATTCAGAAAATGGCTGACGGCTTGTTGACGGACAGTTGTCTCATGCGATGATGCGTGTGCTGGCTGCTTTGTATGTGTTTGAACGGCTCTTCTTTGACAGTGAGCTGTGTGTTCAAGCGAATGGTATATTCGGTATTATGGTGATTTGGACTTGTCGAGGCTGCTGTTTATCGAGTTCACATGGAATGAGCATTTAGTGTGGTTTTCACTGGCACGGGAATGGAACAATTATGGAGCACCTCGTTGCTATGAAATTGGAGCCGTACGACATCTATGTCCGCAGGTAAGGGAAGACGCGGTTGAACAATGACTGGGGCGTTAGGTTTCCCACCGGGTGGTCACATGACCGAACCACATCGAGGCGGTATTTGCAACTGGCCTGGGCTTCTAAGTAGATCGTATCTAAACTAGGAGCTAGATTATGTTTATACACATAAGCTACAAACAACAGTTTGCGTGATTTATTGCCTGGCATATTTCGCTGCATTTCACCAGGTGGAATACTGCATAGTTATATATCATATGAATTGAATAAATGAATTATACTTTTGCTGACATACTTTAAAAACATAGTCATTGATATTGTTCGGGTGTGTTATCCCAACGGTAATCTCAAATTTTAAACGAAGTCTTTCTGTCTGCATAAAATTGATTGGGATCGCCTAATTGCGGCGGCGTATTTGAGAAAATATGTGATTCATCTCCCATTTGATGTTATTCATGTGTTAGATACTTTAACTCGTGTATTTGTTCCAAATTAACACCAGCTGCTTTACTTAGGCATGATCTGGTAATTAATAAAATACTCGCATTGCTTCTGTCGTCTCATTATTCACTGGTGTCGTTAGCCGCTACACGCTGCGGGATTTGCCGAGGAGGGTATCCGGGTACTTATAGACTGAATGGTTCGATGTGCAATGAGGATGATCTGTCGACTAACTAACTAACTAACTAACTAATTAACTATCTCATTATTCACGCTGAGGCACAGTTTTTGCACTTTCTGACGCCATTAGATTTATCACTTTCTATAACCATAACATTTATCACTTTCTACAACCATTACACTTATCACTTTCTATAACCATTACATTTATCACTTTCTATAACCATTACATTTATCACTTTCTACAACCATTACACTTATCACTTTCTACAACCATTACATTTATCACTTTCTACAACCATTACACTTACATCACTTTCTACAACCATTAAATTTATCACTTTCTATAACCATTACATTTATCACTTTCTACAACCATTACACTTATCACTTTCTATAACCATTACATTTATCACTTTCCATAACCATTACATTTATCACTTTCTACAACCATTACATTTATCACGTTCTATAACCTTAACATTTATCACTTTCTACGACCATTACGTGTATCACTTTCTACAAATATTACATTTCTAGAACCATTACATCTATCACTTTCTACGACAATTACATTTATCACTTTCGGCAGTTGCTGCAGATGTGTTGGTGTAGCAGTTAGCACGTTACGCCGATGATAATATATGCGTGATCGGAGACGTGTTCGATAAAAGCTCTTGTGTCTCGCTACTGGAGGGAAACCTCCGTGCACGCAGCCCTAAAACACTTCATAAGCGCGAGCTGGCAAAGTTGATATGGAAATACGCTGGTAATGCCATGATAGCACGCTCGGGCGCGGGTTTGACGCCTGGCCTCGTCGCTTGCCAAAGGTTAGGAAACAGTGGCCCCCTTGTCTTCCTGGCTCTCAAGCAGATCAAATGTCATGTCGCTGTCAAATCCCAAGCCCATAATAGGAAACTACTTCCGGTGAAATTAAATTATAAAACACTTAACATACTCGCAGTACCCTCCCCTCTCCCCACCCCCCACCACAGCAACTTTCAAGGTATTTTAACGCACATAATATGCATAGGGTCCTCTCCGTGCTTCGCCCTTATAGGGGAAAACTCGACCCCCTATCTAATACCTCAGGACTAAGGGTCTATCTTAATTTCCTAATTGTGTACTTTAACTTCGTTAACTGATTAAGTTCCATGGGATGATCAATCGTCTTAAGTGACTTTTCGTATCTGCCATGAGCTTACATACAGTAGTTTTTCGTATGCACCCCCTTTAATTTGATATATGTAATACAACATGTCTGTTACCATATTAACAACATTTAAGTCATAACTGTCACACTACCCTACTTCCCATTTTCCGCCATCCATTTTTGTCTGGTCCAAACCGACATTTTGTTTGGCACAGAATCTGTTAACGCCCACTCTTGGAATTAAACCACACCTGCTCGCGTAACTTAAGCCACTCGGCCACTTTCTCCTGTACTTCTAACCCGTATAAACAAGCACACTGTATTCTTTAATTAATGTCATCATAAACTGTCATTTACTGCCTATCGTACCTTGCCATGTAGGACAGTGGGGGTCTTGAGCCTGAGGAATTAAGGTCGTATGGCTATTGCAGTCGCCGCGAACTGTGCAGGTTAGAGTTTTCTTTTTGTCCCGGACAGAAAAAAAACGCCACATCTTACCGAGGATTCGAACCCGGGTCTCTCAAAGAAGAGCCCGGAATTCTAGCCACTCGGCCAGCAGCTCCACTTTAATTAATGTACAGCCAAAAAATAAAACCAAAACCAGGAAAAACCCACAGGACATTCCACCAGCACTGACACAAACAGATGTATATGGCATTCCATTTCCCTCCTTTTTTCACAAATTCTGCCTCCCTTATGATAATGTCCTATAAAATAAGAACATGGACGTACAGACCTGGAAACCTGGCAATTTGATTGACTGGCAACTTAATTACCCCATTACGTCACCCGATGATTGATTAATCGCATGCAGATTTATACCTAAGTTAAATAGAGAAGCGGTAATCCGGTCTCCATTTCTTTTGATCCCAGTTTCTTAAATTCCCCACCTGCCAGATTTAATTCCTGCCAGTAGGATTGTGCCCCTCCCCCACCCTCCTCAATCTTTCTGTTCTATCCTTAACCGGTTCTTTACGCCCAGCCTTGTCTTGTTGTTTCTTTCATTTCATTAATCTTTCCCGTCAATTTTCTTCCCAGAATGCCTTTTTCACATTCATTTGTGCTTCTCGCTTGCAGGCAGATTCTTGTCCCTGTACAGCTTTCACTTTTCTTTTCTTCTTCTGCGTTCATAAGGGCACTTTTTTCGGACGTGATTGCGTTGTGCCTGTTTACAGCAGAGCTGCATTCTTGCGCCGTTAGGCCGACACATCCGACTTCTGCGGGCATTTGTTGACCGGGTTAACCTTCCCGGGGGTTTCTTAGGAGGTTTGAATCTCACAGTTGTGGTGTTATCTCCCATCCCAGCTGTCCCATATAGAACAGCCAAAGACATCCTGGTCAGCTCTCAAGGGAAGGCAGGGGCAGACCATGGGCATTCCCCGCCATCCAAGGAGGCTTCCATACTTGCAGAGCCGACACATAGCGCTCTCGTACTGGGCTCACCCAAGGAATCGTCTCGTCCTGCACATGGCTGCTTAGCCTCACTTCCGTATATTGAGCCTTCCAGTCACCACAGACTGTTCCTCCGGAAACCAGAAGAATGCAGTCTGCAGATGACATCCACACAGTGAGCTGTCGATTCGGACTTTCCACTTAATGGATTTGCAATCCAAGCAATATTCCTTTTCGTACCACTGGGACGCTTTTTTCCACCTTTGATGACGCCCACACACTGAGCTTTTGATTCGGACTTACCATGTAATGAATTTGCTAGCCAAACAATATTCCATTTCATGCCTCTGGAACGTTTTTGCTACAATGCTATGGTATGAAATGTGGCAGTCTAAGTACTTCTTCGTGCACCTTTAGATGTCAACCTGAATGTAGTTAAAGTAAGCTGTAGTCAACTTGAGCTTGTTGATATCTCCATAGAGTTTGTCCTCAAATGAAGCAGGCGTGGGCCAAAACATCTTTCTCTGTTGTGCATATATTGGGCAATCCTGCAGCAAATGTTTTGCTGTCATTTTTCCAGTTCGACAATTACATTCATCGGTATCTCCTATCTTTAGTTTATTGAACAAGTGGTATTTCAGCCTGTTATGTCCTGTGCGGAGTCTGAAGATTGCTACATGTTCTCTTCGGTCGAGTTTGTAATATGCATCATCCTTCTGGTGGCCTGGATGCTCCGATTCCCATTTGGTTCTATAAGTGCTTTTTATAAACCTCTTTGCCTCATTATAGGTTATGTCTATGTCAGGCTGTGATAGTCGTCCACCCTCTTTTGCTAGTCTGTCAGCCTCTTCATTTCCAGGTATAGTGCAATGTGATGGGATACACTGTATTACAACTTTTTTGAATTTCTGACATAGTCCATGGAGTGCTGCTCTTAGGTCTGCTAGTTCTGTGCTGTTTTTGCTCTTCAGTATTGAGACAGCTGACTTTGCATCTGTGAAGATATCTATTTGCTTCTCTTTATTTTCCTCCATCAAGAGCGTTTCTGCTGCAGTTTTCAAAGCCTCTACCTCTGCTTTGAAGTTATTTGAAAATGTTCCAGTTGCCACTGACTGTGGTTTTTTTTCCACTCCATTTTTTTTTAAATTTAGGAGAATCCCCCCTCCTTCATTTTCTATTGAATTTTTAGCTGATCCGTCTGTATATGCATGCGTCCAATTGCTACTTGGGTAATGTTCTTTTATGTAGTTTAGGACTATTTTTCTTCTTTCTGTTTCATTCTGAGTGTTCTTTTTCTCAATACCAGGAATGTTTTCTATCATCTCAGGCAGTTGCTGCTGTCTCCAAGCTGGGAACTTGTGTGCATTGTAAATGGATTTTACTGTTGATATGTTAAGTATAGGATCTGCCCTAATCTTTCGTTTTGCGGTTTCTACAAAGTTGCTACGCTTCAGTCTTCCCTTTTCAAAACCATTAAACCTTTCATACATGGGGTGGTCTGTCAATCTTCTAAATGTGTCTGCTTGTTCTTGGGCTCTGCTATCTCTTCTGTCCTGCATTGGTTGTAAACAAGTGATCTTTTCTAGTTCGTTAATAGGCGTTGTCTTCAGGCTTCCAGTTATGATTCGCATTCCTTGATTTTGGACTCTATTTATTTTGTTAAAGTTTGACTTAGCTGCCATCGCCCAAGCTGCAATGCCATATTCCAGTACTGGCCTCACCCGTCCAGTATATAACTTCTTGAGAACTTTCTCATCTGCTCCCCAAGTTGTACCAGCAAGCTTTTTCGTGATCCCCATTCTTTGCCTTGTTCTTGTTCGATTTTTCTCAAACTATGTCTTCCATGTCAGGCGGCGATCAAAAGTAACTCCTAGATAGTTTGGATTTTCGTCATGGCGCAATATTTTTCCATTCAGTATCAGCTTAGGGTGCTGAGTTTTATTTGAGACGGAGAACACTGCATGTTGTTTTCTCCTCACTTATCTTCACTAGCCATGATTTTGACCAGTCCTTTAGCTCTAATAAGGCGTGCTGTATTCTGCTGATAGCTGTATTAGTATATTCTTCAGATGTCCATATGGCTAGGTCATGAGAATGTGTAAGGAAGATGTGTGTACTCTGGCTGGAAAATTTTCCGTGATGTCATTTATATATGCTAGGAATAATGTTGGTGAAAGAAGTCCTGCTTGGGGGACACCCTGATCAAACAGCATCTTTTTTGCTGGTTTGTCCTTGTACTTTTGTCCTCGCAGTTCTGTTCTCAAGGTAGTGGCTGATCCATTTGTACATTTTCCCACAAATATGTATTTTTTGCAGTTTTACTTTCAGTCCTTCCTTCCATACTTTATCAAATGCTTTTTCTATATATATCCAGACCGCTAGTGTGTGATTTTTCTCTTGGAAGGCATCCTCTATTTCCTGTGCAATATAGGTTATTTAATCTTCAGTGGATCTGTACTTTCTGAATCCTGCTTGGTGTGGTGTTAAGAGTTGGCTTTCTTCCAGATGCTATGTT
The DNA here is from genome assembly GCA_963921405.1 of Cepaea hortensis. NCBI lineage: Eukaryota > Metazoa > Mollusca > Gastropoda > Stylommatophora > Helicidae > Cepaea > Cepaea hortensis. Next base: position 12,516,824 of record OY992887.1, on the reverse strand, counting down.
AGCCTGCCATTGATAATGCGTTACATTAATTTTCCTGCACAGCTAAGTAGACTGATAGGTCGATAGCCATTTGGTTCTTTCCTGGTCTTTTCCTTTCTTTGGGACTGGTATTAGTATAGCTTCCTTCCATGCCTGTGGGACTATTCCTCTCTTCCAGCTGTAATTTAGGACTGCTTGTAGTTTCCTTTTTGCTTTAGTGCCTAATCCTATTAGCATTTTATTTGTGATTCCATCCTTTCCTGGTGATTTCTTTTTTTTTAGGGTATTCATTGTCTGTTCCATTTCTTCCATTTTTAGATTTGCCATCATATATTCTGCTGCTGTCTCTGTATTACTATGATGTGTCTGTTTATATTTGATTGCTCTCTTCTATTCGGTTGTAATATCAACGTGGTTTGCACTGGCATCGTGTTCCATTAGTGCATTTGCAGATTTTTTCCCTGTAAGCAAGGCATTTCCTTGTTTGTTATTTGTTTGTTTCTGGGTCCTTCATCGTTCATGGCTTTCACGTTTCCATAGTTTGTTTCCATCCCTGTCAAGGTTCAGGTTTTCTGTGTTTTTTTTTCCTCCAACAATCTCTTGTTGTTTGATTTACTGTTCTTTTATATTTTGCTGAGATGGCTCTGAGAGAGATGTTCGCTTCAGTTGTTTGTTCTCTCTATGCTGTCTTCCTGGCATCTTCAACTTTGTTATACAAAATTTTTAATTCTTCAGTCCAGTATGGTTTGTAATTTTTCCTCACTTCTCTTGGAATGGACTCAGTGGCCACCTGTATTATTGCTTTGTTTAGACTTTCCACCATTTGTTTCACGTTGCCATATCGTGTATTTGTTATCACAATATTTGTCTGTTAGTATGGCAAATCTGTTCCAATCCGCTCGTTTGTAATTCCAACGAGGCAAAGGCTTTTGCTCCTGTGGAACATACTCCATATTCATTACAAGCTTGATTGGTCTGTGGTCACTACCTGCTAATTGGTCAAGCACATGGCGATCGATTTTGTGAAGGATGTCTCCTGTGCATAAAGTTAAGTCTGGAGTAGAAGTGGTAAACCATCTTCTGGAGTAGAACCTCGGTGTGTCATCCGCTTTGTTGAGTAGATGGAGATTTGAGTCTATTTCCCAGTCCTCCACTTCATCTCCTCTTTTGTCAGTATCTGGGTATCCCCATCTTTCTGAACGGCTATTAAGTCTCCGACAATAATGCAGTTTGTGTCAGTTATTTTCATGTTTGAAAGTGTAAGGTCCTTATCTGCTGGGCTATACAGATTGTAAATTCTTATTTTCACGTCCTTTATCATTATATCAACACCTATAATTTCCGTTCAGTTGTCAGAAGTCACAGATACTTCACTACAAGGTATTGCGTTTCGTGTAAGTATTAGAACTCCTCCTTTGTGTCCTTTGCGGTCGAAACGTGTGGCTTGATGTCTTCTGACTGAGAATCTGCGATTGGCGTTGAGGTGTGTCTCTTGAATGCATGTCACATCTGTTCTATCTTTATGAAAACGATGCGTTAAGGGGACTTTTTGTTAGAAACTCCTTCAGCATTCCACTGTAGTATGTTGAGTGTCCGGGGTCTTTGGTCAATAGCTCTTAACCTACTCCGTGCTTTCCCTAGCCTTTGACTGTCCCCAGTGTACCAACAAGGCAGCAGGTTTGTGTGTCGCTTGGTCTGGTCCCTCTCCCTTGACCTGTCCAACATGGGTGACCCTACCAGTAGCTGTGCTACCGTCGGCATAGGTCTTGGGGTCATTGGAACACACAAGCCCCTCTACCTCGTCACGGTGGACACACGGCAGACGGGCACTTTTCTTTTCATTTTTGCAATAAACAAAAGAAAAAGATGTCGGCTAGCAATATAGGTTTATATCCGAACGGACACGATTTATTTACGTCTTTATATCTATCTATCTATCTATCTATCTATCTATCTATCTATCTATCTATCTATCTATCTATCTGTCTGTCTGTCTGTCCGTCCGTCCGTCCGTCCGTCTGTCTGTCCGTCTGTCTGTCTGTCTGTCTGTCAGTCTGGCTGGCTGGCTGGCTGGCTGGCTGGCTGGCTGGCTGGCTGGCTGGGTGGGAGGGAGAGTGGGTGGGAGAGAGAGAGTGAGAGAGATGGTCTGAGTGAAAGAGTGAGTGAGTGTGTGTGTGTGTCTGTCTACTTGTCTGGGTGTGTGAGCGAGAGTGCGTAAGTGAGAGCGATTTAGAGAGTGAATGGGTGAGTGTGAGTGAGAGGGGGTTAGCGAGTGAGTGTAGGTGAGAGAGTGAATTAGCAAGTGAGAGATTTAGTGAGAGAGTGAATGTGTGTGTCTGTGTGAGAAAGAGAGAGTAAGTGGGAGAGTGAGTGATAGTGTGTGTATGTATGTGTGTATGTGTATGTGAGTGAGTAGGAGAGAGCGAGTGTGAGAGACTGAGAGTGAGTCAGTAAGGGTGAGAGAGCGAGAGAGAGAGAGAGAGAGAGAGAGAGAGAGAGAGAGAGAGAGAGAGAGAGAGAGAGAGAGAGAGAGAGAGAGTTTGTGTGAAAGAAAACAAAAAAGAAAAAAGAGACAGAGATAGTTGAGCGCATGTACGACATGCTATTCTATATTTTTCGTCTGTATCCTCATATTTCATATTATCATTTTTACTGCCTCTTGATTTTATAACATGTACTGACGAAATGTTTTGCACTGCTTATTCCATCATGTTTATGTCAATTTTAGGAATTAACTATTAACACAAGCTGTATGTATTCTTTTTTCTCCATTTTCTCCATTTTTGTGAGAATGCTCTAGTTAGTTAATTAGTCGACAGATCATCCTCATTGCACATCGAACCATTCAGTCCATAAGTGCTCGGATCCCCTCCTCAGCAAATCCGGCAACGTGTAGTGGCTAACGACGCCAGTTCTGTGTTGGTTTATCAATCTTCTTTGGCTTCCTGCGTAGTGTTCTTGTTTGGCCACCCCTCTTTTAATTTGCTGCTCTCGCAGTCTGGCCATTGTTGTAGATTCACAGTCATCACTTGGTTCTCGCAAAAGTCTTACTTCTCGTAGAGCATTCAGAATGTCGGCCTGGTCCATGGCGCGTCCGCCCTCCACAGTAGCCTCACCTGCGAGCTTGTCAGCCCGCTCATTTCCTTGTACTCCCGCATGCATTGCATCGTATGCTCACGATAATCGTCAGTGTACGTGTGTGTGTGTAAAGTGTGGGAGTTTGTCATATTAGTTTCTGTGATTATGTGAGGCATCATGTATGCGTCTAGATGTGTGTATGTGTGTGTGTGTGGGGGAGGGGGGATGTGTGTAGATGCGTGTGTGTGGTGGGATGTGTGTTGGGATGTGCGTGTGGTGGGGGTTGTGAGGGTGTGTGAAGGATGTATGTGTGGGTTGGGGGATGGGTGTGTGGGTGGTTGATGTGTGTGGGGGATGTGTGCATGGGTGTGTGTATGTGTGTAGGTGGGAGATGTTTGTGGGTGGGGGTTATTTGTGTGTGGGTGGGTGGAGGATGTGAGTGGGTCGAGGATATGTGGGTTTGTGGGTGGGGTGTGTGGGTGGGTGGGGTGCGTGGATGGGTGATGAGACGTGGGGTGGGTGGGATATATACATATATATATATATATATATATATATATATATATATATATATATATATATATATATATATATATATATATATATATATATATATATATATATATATATATATATATATATAATGTGTGTGTGTGTGGGGTGGGCAATGTGTAGGTGGGGAAGTGTGTGGGTGAGGGATGTGTGATTGGGGGATGTGTGTGTTGGGGGATGGGTATGTGGGTGAGGGATTCGCGTGAGGGATGGAAGTGCGGGTGATGGATGGGTGTGGATGGTGGATGTATGTGGGGGTTATGTATGTGGGTGGTGTGTGTCTGAATGGGAGGTGGTGGATGGGTGACGGGATGTGTGGTTGGGTGGTAGTGAGTGAGTAGGGGATGTATGTGTGGGTTGTGGGATGTTTGTGGGTGGGGGTGTGTTTGGGTGGATGGGGGATGTATGGGTGGGTGTGGAGATGTTTATATGGGTGGGGATGTGTGTGCATGTGGGGAATGTGTGTGTGTGTGTGTGTGTGTGGATGTGTGTGTGGGTGGGGAGATGTGTGTGCGTGTTTGGTGAGATGTGTGTGGGTGGGGGATATGTGTATGGGTTGGTGGGGAAAATGTGTGAATTGTAGGGAGTGGGTGTGTGGGGAGGGATGCGTGTGTGGTTTGGTGGGGATGTGGGTGGGTGCGGGATGTGTGGGTTTGTGGGAGGATATGTGTGTGGGTGGAGCATGTGTGGTTGGCGGATGTGTGGTTGGCGGATGCGTGATTGGCTGGGTGGTTGGGGTGGGGTTCGGAGGTGGAGGGTGTGGCTGGGTGGGTGTGTGTGGGTTGGGGGATGGTGTGTGGGTGAGGAGATGTGCGTGTGTGGAGGGATATGCATGGGTGTGGGATGGCTGAGTGGGTTGGGGATGGGTGGTGGTGGGGGAATGTATGTCGGTCGGTCGGTCGGTCGGTCGGTCTGTCGGTCGCTCGGTCGCTCGGTCGGCGGCCGGCCGGCAGGTTGGTCTGTCGGTCAGTCAGTCGGTCGGTCGATCGGTCGGTCAGTCGGTCGGTCGGCGGCAGGTCGGTCGGTCGGTCACTCGGTTGGTCGGCGGCCGGTCGTTCGGTCTGTCGGTCGGTCGCTTGGTCGCGCGGTCGGACGGTCGGCGGCCGGTCGGTCGGTCGGTCGGTCTATATGTATCCATCCATCCATCCATCCGTTCATCCATCCATCCATCCGCCTGTCTGCCTATTTGCCTCTCTGTCTGTATATCTACCTATTTGATCTATAAAATGTACTTTCACTGTTTCTCTATGTTCCTCTATAGCTCTTCCGCCTTTCTCTCTCCATCTTTCTCTCCATTCTTCTCTCATTTTCTCGCTGTCTCTCTCTGTCTCTCTCTCCCTCCCTCTGTTTCCCTCTCCCCCTCTCTCTCCCTGTCTCTCCTCCTCCTCTCTCTCTCTCCTCACTTCCTCCCCCTCCCTCTTCTCATCTCTCTACCTCTCTTCTCGTTCCTCTCCCTGTTTCTTTCTTCCTTCTCCTCGTCTCTCTCTCTCTCTCTCTCTCTCTCTCTCTCTCTCTCTCTGTTTCTCCTGTCCTAATTCCCTCCCTCTCCCCTCTCCCACCCCTCCACCCCACCCCTTTAGTTCTCGTATTCACGGACACAGTTATCTGCCCATCGCCTGCTCAAGATTTCCTAATTAACATTACTTCATGCAGCAGTCGACTCTTTTGGCGCTAAAATTAACGAGATTTGTATTTTAAAAAGAACGGCATGTGATTAATGATGGCATGTGACGTCATGAAGCTGTATTAAGAACGTGATTTTTTTTGTTCATATCATTTTCATTCCTCCCTGTCTTTCCTGACTCTGACACTTCTTGATAGTCCTCGGTCTTCGGGCCTGGGGTGCCTTTAGGTTTTTTCTTTACTTTAACAGTTAGTCAGTCAGTCAGTCAGTCAGTCAGTCAGTTAGTCAGTTAGTCAGTCAGGTAGTTAGTTACTTGTTTACTTAGTTAGTTAGTTAAGTTAGTTAGTTAGTTAGTTGGTTGGTTGGTTGGTTGGTTGGTTGGTTGGTTGGTTGGTTGGTTGGATGGTTAGTTCTTTGTATAGTTAGTTAGTTGGTTGGTTGGTTGGTTTGTTGGGTTGTAGTTTTTTGGTTGGTTGGTTGGCTGACTGGTTGGCTGGCTGGCTGGTTAGCTAGCTGATTGATTGGTTGATTGGTTGGTTAGTTAACATCTCGTTCTCGCTAAACATTGAACTATTAGTCAACGAGTGCTGTGATCCTCTCGTCATCATCTGCCTCGGAGTGTTGCGACCGACGACCCCAGTTCCGTATTGGTTGATGGTTCTTCTTTGGCTTGAACAGGCATTCTGTAGAACCATATAGAACAGTGGTTCTCAAATTCTTTTGGTCCGTTCCCCCTTCACCATATTTTCAGAACGTCATCCCCCCCCCCCCCCCCACCCGTCCCGCTCCTACACAGTATACGTAATAATGGAAGCTAAATTTAATAGCACATACTAAAACAAGTCTAGACGTCCACATAAAACGTGATTTGTGGGTCTACTTACTTTATAAAATGAATTTTAGAAGGATGAGACGAACAGAACCGTAAAGTATGAAGAAGAAAACGATATCAAGTAATCGGTTCTTGTATTAACGCGATCTTGAAATAATCTTAATTCCCACCCCCCGGAAACACTAAAAATCCCCACTGGGGGGGGGGGGGGATTCCCCACCGGTTGAGAACCACTGATATAGAAGATATGCACAGAAGCAAATATTGGAGGATCCATATCGCCAACATTACTTCCCATATCGTGAACATTACTTGTTATATCGTCAACATTACTTCCCATATCGTCAACATTACTTGCCATATCGTCAACATTACTTTCCATATCGTCAACATTACTTCCCATATCGTCAACATTACTTGCCATATCGTCAACATTACTTGTTATATCGTCAACATTACTTCCCATATCGTCAACATTACTTGTCATATCGTCAACATTACTTCCCATATCGTCAACATTACTTGTTATATCGTCAACATTACTTGTTATATCGTCAAGATTACCTGTTATATCGTCAACATTACTTCCCATATCGTCAACATTACTTGTTATATCGTCAACATTACTTGTTATATCGTCAACATTACTTGTTATATCGTCAACATTACTTGTCATATCGTCAACATTACTTCCCATATCGTCAACATTACTTGTCATATCGCCAACATTACTTGTTATATCGTCAACATTACTTGTCATATCGTCAACATTACTTGTTATATCGTCAACATTACTTCCAATATCGTCAACATTACTTGTCATATCGTCAACATTACTTCCCATATCGTCAACATTACTTGTCATATCGCCAACATTACTTCCCATATCGTCAACATTACTTGTCATATCGTCAACATTACTTCCCATATCGTCAACATTACTTCTCATATCGTCAACATTACTTGTTATATCGTCAACATTACTTGTTATATCGTCAACATTACTTGCCATATCGTCAACATTACTTGTTATATCGTCAACATTACTTCCCATATCGTCAACATTACTTGTCATATCGTCAACATTACTTCCCATATCGTCAACATTACTTGTTATATCGTCAACATTACTTGTTATATCGTCAAGATTACCTGTTATATCGTCAACATTACTTCCCATATCGTCAACATTACTTGTCATATCGTCAACATTACTTGTCATATCGTCAACATTACTTGTCATATCGTCAACATTACTTCCCATATCGTCAACATTACTTGTCATATCGCCAACATTACTTGTTCTGCCTCTATATCGTTTCGGCTGATTTGGAACCGCCGCCGCTGTATGTGTAGGGATGTGGAAACCATAGTTCACAAACCCCTAATCCTAATCCAAGTAACTTTACTGACCTTGTAGCAGTAATCTGTCCCGAAGTAGTTTCTTGCTATGGGTCCATGATATGATACAGCCATCATATCTAGTAAACCTGAACGCACGGAGAATTATGTGGCCAATACTTCCCTCACTTTCGCCTCGGACAGTTCTCATGACACTATCAGCGAAGTACCTTACTTTACCTGCCGATACAACAACATCCTTCCAGAACCAACACACGGTATAGACGCACACTACAACTGGAGACACGGGCCAGTTGAAACAAAGGTGAACAGAACGAAATCTCGTGGCCCTAGGGATCACAATAAACAACAGGTTTTAAACAAGAACTGCAGGAATAAACAGCAAGTTTGAAACAAGAACCTGATGATGAGAATTAATGTAAACTAATTTAGCAGTGTGCACAACGTTGCATGAGTGGATAAATTAATTAATACATCGACGAATAAATGAAAACACGAGCAACATTCACCGATGGGTGAGCGCGTATCAGAGAGATGAATGAAAGAGCAAATGTTTGATTATATGTCATTATCTATTGGCTGGCCGTGTGCAGAGCTGTTGTCCCTTTAACCGTTCTGTGTCTAAACATAGACGCCATAAACAATAGACGCTATAAACACTAGATTGCTCGATTTCTTGCCTGGCATATTTCGTTGCATCTTGTTATGTGCCTACTGCAGTGTTATATATGAAGTGAATAAACGAGTAATCCTTTGGCTGAAATACTAAATACACGGTCGCTTAATGTGGATCATGTGATACCCACGTAAGTCTAAGATATAACAGGAAGTCCTTCTGTTTACATATCAACGGCTGAAATCGTGTAATCGATATTTCGATATATTTGAGCAATTTACTACTGTTGTCGAATACAGTATTTAGTCGTGTAGATCGTCTCTTGGTTTTTTAATCTGATTCTATTACACTTTGAATTCATCTATTTATAGGCTTCTTCTTCTCCGCTTGCCAGGTAAACATCCCTCCATAATTATCTTTTCGCGACATTCGTGTCTTTTAATATGCCTAAATGATTCACCATATCTAAAGTATTTACCTTAATGGCCAATCTTCTTCGATAGTGAGTTCTTGTTGGGTAGCTCTGTGTGTTCTCTTTTTCCTCCAGTGAATTATTTACACTCTAGTGTGACACTTATACTGGAAGTAGCATGTGTGTTTACTAGATCTCTTCTGTGACTATATTGGAAGTAGTATTTGTGTTTACTAGATTTCTTCTGTGACACTTATATTGGAAGTAGTATGTGTGTTTACTAGATCTCTTCTGTGACACTTATATTGGAAGTAGTATTTGTGTTTACTAGATCTCTTCTGTGACACTTATATTGGAAGTAGTATTTGTGTTTAATAGATCTCTTCTGTGACACTTATATTGGAAGTAGTATTTGTGTTTACTAGATCTCTTCTGTGACTATATTGGAAGTAGTATTTGTGTTTACTAGATCTCTTCTGTGACACTTATATTGGAAGTAGTATTTGTGTTTACTAGATCTCTTCTGAGACTATATTGGAAGTAGTATGTGTGTTTACTAGATCTCTTCTGTGACACTTATATTGGAAGTAGTATTTGTGTTTACTAGATCTCTTCTGTGACACTTATATTGGAAGTAGCATGTGTGTTTACTAGATCTGTGACACTTATATTGGAAGTAGTATGTGTGTTTACTAGATCTGTGACACTTATATTGGAAGTAGTATGTGTGTTTACTAGATCTCTTCTGTGACACTTATATTGGAAGTAGCATGTGTGTTTACTAGATCTGTGACTATATTGGAAGTAGTATTTGTGTTTACTAGATCTCTTCTGTGACACTTATATTGGAAGTAGTATTTGTGTTTACTAGATTTCTTCTGTGACACTTATATTGGAAGTAGTATGTGTGTTTACTAGATCTCTTCTGTGACACTTATATTGGAAGTAGCATGTGTGTTTACTAGATCTGTGACACTTATATTGGAAGTAGTATGTGTGTTTACTAGATCTGTGACACTTATATTGGAAGTAGCATGTGTGTTTACTAGATCTGTGACACTTATATTGGAAGTAGTATGTGTGTTTACTAGATCTGTGACACTTATATTGGAAGTAGCATGTGTGTTTACTAGATCCCTTCTGTGACACTTATATTGGAAGTAGTATGTGTGTTTACTAGATATCTTCTGTGACACTTATATTGGAAGTAGCATGTGTGTTTACTAGATCTGTGACACTTATATTGGAAGTAGCATGTGTGTTTACTAGATCTGTGACACTTATATTGGAAGTAGTATGGTGTTTACTAGATCTGTGACACTTATATTGGAAGTAGCATGTGTGTTTACTAGATCTGTGACACTTATATTGGAAGTAGCATGTGTGTTTACTAGATCTGTGACACTTATATTGGAAGTAGTATGGTGTTTACTATATCTGTGACACTTATATTGGAAGTAGCATGTGTGTTTACTAGATCTCTTCTGTGACACTTATATTGGAAGTAGTATGTGTGTTTACTAGTTCTGTGACACTTATATTGGACGTAGCATGTGTGTTTACTAGATCTCTTCTGTGACACTTATATTGGAAGTAGTATTTGTGTTTACTAGATTTCTTCTGTGACACTTATATTGGAAGTAGTATGTGTGTTTACTAGATCTCTTCTGTGACACTTATATTGGAAGTAGCATGTGTGTTTACTAGATCTGTGACACTTATATTGGAAGTAGTATGTGTGTTTACTAGATCTGTGACACTTATATTGGAAGTAGCATGTGTGTTTACTAGATCTGTGACACTTATATTGGAAGTAGTATGGTGTTTACTAGATCTGTGACACTTATATTTGAAGTAGTATGTGTGTTTACTAGATCTCTTCTGTGACACTTATATTGGAAGTAGTATGTGTGTTTACTAGATCTGTGACACTTATATTGGAAGTAGTATGTGTGTTTACTAGATCTCTTCTGTGACACTTATATTGGAAGTAGCATGTGTATTTACTAGATCTGTGACACTTATATTGGAAGTAGTATGTGTGTTTACTAGATCTGTGACACTTATATTGGAAGTAGCATGTGTGTTTACTAGATCTGTGACACTTATATTGGAAGTAGCATGTGTGTTTACTAGATCTGTGACACTTATATTGGATGTAGTATGTGTGTTTACTAGATCTGTGACACTTATATTGGAAGTAGTATGGTGTTTACTAGATCTGTGACACTTATATTGGAAGTAGTATGGTGTTTACTAGATCTGTGACACTTATATTGGAAGTAGTATGGTGTTTACTAGATCTGTGACACTTATATTGGAAGTAGTATGTGTGTTTACTAGATCTGTGACACTTATATTGGAAGTAGTATGTGTGTTTACTAGATCTGTGACACTTATATTGAAAGTAGTATGTGTGTTTACTAGATCTCTTCTGTGACACTTATATTGGAAGTAGTATGTGTGTTCACTAGATCTGTGACACTTATATTGGAAGTAGTATGTGTGTTTACTAGATCTGTGACACTTATATTGGAAGTAGCAGTGACCATACTGGTCAGTGACCGTAGCCATTGTCTCCTAAAAAAAGAGATCCTCTGCCTACCGTCATGAAGCTGGAGACCATAACCTACAACTATCTGTCGGCTGCTCTCCATCTTTATCCACCACCTGCACACATGGCTTTACGTAACCCTGATCGAGAATTAAACGGGTACTCCACCTTGCCCTTGACACTTATATTGCAAGTAGCGTTTAGGACTGCTCGTAGTTTCTTTTTTTTCTTTAGTGCCTAATCCTATTAGCATTTCATTTGTCATTTCATCCTTTCCTGTTGATTTCTTCTTTTTTAGAGTATTCATTGTCTGTTCCATTTCTTCCATTTTTAGATTTGCCATCATATATTCTGCTGCTGTCTCTGTATTACTATGATGTGTCTGTTTATCTTTGATTGCTTTCTTCTGTTCGGTTGCAATATCAACGTGGTTTGCACTGGTGTAGTGTTCCATTAGTGCATTTGCAGCCTTTTTTCCCGTAAGAAAGTCATTTCCTTGTTTAATTGTTATTTGTTTGTTTCTAGGTCCTTCATCGTTCATGGCTTTCACTAGTTTCCATAGTTTATTTCCATCCCTGTCAAGGTTCAGGTTTTCTGTTGTTGTTTTTTTTTCCCTTCAACAATCTCTTGTTGTTTGATTTACTGTTCTTTTACATTTTGCTGAGATGGCTTTGAGAGAGATGTTCGCTTCAGTTGTTTGTTCTCTCTCTGCTGTCTTCCTGGCATCATCAACTTTGTCCTCCAAAATTTGTAATTCTTCAGTCCAGTATGGTTTGTAATTTTTCCTCGCTTCTCTTGGAATGGACTCAGTGGCCGCATGTATTATTGCTTTGTTTAGACTTTCCACCATTTGTTTCATGTTGCCATATCGTCTATTTATGTTATCACAATATGTGTCTGTTAGTGTGGCAAATCTGTTCCAATCCGCTCGTTTGTAATTCCAACGAGGCTTTTGTTCCTGTGGAACATATTCCATATTCATTACAAGCTTGATTTGCTGTGGTCACTACCTGATAATTGGTCAAGCACATGGCGATCGGGTTTATGGAGGATGTCTCCTGTGCAGAAAGCTAAGTCTGGAGAAGTGGTAAACCATCTTCTAGAGTAGAAGCTCGGTGTGTCGTCCGCTTTGTTGAGTAGATGGAGATTTGAGTCTATTTCCCAGTCCTCCACTTCATCTCCTCTGTTGTCAGTATCTGGGTATCCCCATCTTTCTGAACGGCTGTTAAAGTCTCCGACAATAATGCATTTTGTGTCAGTTATTTTCATGTAAGGTCCTTATCTGCTGGGCTATACAGGTTGTAAATTCTTATTTTTTTTTTTTATGTTGCATATCCCTTACAGGACGTTGCAGTCAACATCAGCATTTTCCAGCTGCTGTTGATGTACTAGACAAAATTACACCCAGTAGTCTGCCATTGCTTTCTGAGCGACCGGCTCACATACCCCCGTAAGTTACCAGCGCGGCTCGAACCGCTGCCGGTTCGGAGGCAGCTGCGTTACTCACGAGAATATAGGGTTTACGGCGACAGCCGTAAACCCCTTCGCCAGAGAGACGGAAAATTCTTATTACCACGTCCTTTATCATTATATCAACACCTATAATTTCCGTTTGGTTGTCAGAAGTCACAGATACTTCACTTCATCGGATGAGAGAGAGAGAGAGAGAGAGAGAGAGAGAGAGAGAGAGAGGGAGAGAGAGAGAGAGAGAGAGAGAGAGAGTGAGAGAACGAGAGAGTTAGTGTGTGTGAAAGAAAAAAAAAAGAGAAAGAGGTAGAGAGAGTTGAGGGCATGTATGTCATATGATATGCTATTCTATATTTTTAATCTGTATCCTCATTTTTCATATTATCATGTTTACTGCCATTTGATTTTCTAACATGTACTGACGAAATGTTTTGCACTGCTTATTCCATCATGTTTATGTCAATTTTAGGAATTAACTATTAACACAATGTATATGTATTCTTTTTTCTCCATTTTCTCCATTTTTGTGGGAATGCTCACGATAATCGTCAGTGTACATGTGTGTGTGTGTGTGTGTGTGTGTGTGTGTGTGTGTGAAGTGTGGGAGTTTGTCATATTAGTTTCTGTTATTATGTGAGGCATCATGTATGCGTCTAGATGTGAGGATGTGTGTGTATGTGTGTGGGGGGATGTGTGTGTGGGGATGTGTGTGTGTGGGGGGATGTGTGTGGATGCGTGTGTGTGGTGGGATGTGTGTTGGGATGTGTGTCGGGTGGGGGGTGGGGGTGTGAGGGTGTGTGAGGGATGTATGTATGGGTTCGGGGATGGGTGTGTGATGTCGGCGGCCGGTCTCTTGGTCGGTCGGTCGGTCGAACGGTCGGTCAGTCGGTCGGTCTATATGTATCCATCCATCCATCCATCCATCCGTTCATCCATCCATCCATCCATCTATTCATCCGCCTGTCTGTCTGCGTTCTTGCCTGCCTACCTGCCTCTCTGTCTGTATTTCTACCTATTTGATCAATAAAATGTACTTTCACTGTTTCTCTCTGTTCCTCTATAGCTCTTCCGCCTTTCTCTCTCCATCTTTCTCTCCATTCCTCTCTCATTTTCTCGTTGTCTCTCTCTCTCTCTCTCTATCTCTCTCTCTGTCTCTCCCTCCCCATCCCTCTGTTTCCCTCCCCCCTCTCTCACCCTGTCTCTCCTCCTCTCTCTCTCTTCTCACTTCCTCCCCCCTCCCTCTTCTCATCTCTCTACCCCCTCTCTTCGTTTCTCTCCCTGTTTCTTTCTCCCTTCTCATCGTCTCTCTCTCTCTGTTTCTCCTGTCTGCATTCCATCCCCCTCACCCCCTCTACACTCTCTCTCCCCTCTCCCACCCCTCCAACCCACCCCTTTAGTTCTCGTATTCAAGGGACACAGTTATCTGCCCATCGCCTGCTCAAGATTTCCCAATTAACATTACTTCATGCAGCAGTCGACTCTTTTGGCGCTAAAATTAACGAGATTTGTATTTTAAAAAGAACTGCATGTGATTAATGATGGCATGTGACGTCATGAA
>OY992887.1:12377790-12500290 GCA_963921405.1 Cepaea hortensis | reverse complement strand
GTTCCGTATTGGTTGATGGTTCTTCTTTGGCTTGAACAGGCATTCTGTAGAACCATATAGAACAGTGGTTCTCAAACTCTTTTGGTCCGTTCCCCCTTCACCATATTTTCAGAACGTCATCCCCCCCCCCCCCGCCCGTCCCTCTCCTACACAGTATACGTAATAATGGAAGCTAAATTTAATAGCATATACTGAAACAAGTCTAGACGTCCACATAAAACGTGATTTGTGGGTCTACTTACTTTATAAAATGAATTTTAGAAGGATGAGACGTAGAGAACCGTAAAGTATGAAGAGAAAAACAATATCAAGTAATCGGTTCTTGTATTAACGCGATCTTGAAATAATCTTAATTCCCACCCCCCCCCCCCCCCGGAAACACTAAAAATCCACACGGGGGGGGGGGGGGGGGGAATTCCCCACCGGTTCAGAACCACTGATATAGAAGATATGGAAAGAAGCAAATATTGGAGGATCCATATCGCCAACATTACTTCCCATATCGTCAACATTACTTGTCATATCGCCAACATTACTTCCCATATCGTCAACATTACTTGTCATATCGCCAACATTACTTGCCATATCGTCAACATTACATGTCATATCGTCAACATTACTTGTTATATCGTCAAAATTACTTCCCATATCGTCAACATTACTTGCCATATCGTCAACATTACTTGCCATATCGTCAACATTACATGTCATATCGTCAACATTACTTGTCATATCGTCAACATTACTTGTCATATCGTCAACATTTCTTGCCATATCGTCAACATTACTTGTCATATCGTCAACATTACTTCCCATATCGTCAACATTACTTGTCATATCGCCAACATTACTTCCCATATCGTCAACATTACTTGTCATATCGTCAACATTACTTGTCATATCGTCAACATTACTTGTCATATCGTCAACATTACTTCCCATATCGTCAACATTACTTCTCATATCGCCAACATTACTTGTTCTGCCTCTAAATCGTTTCGGCTGATTTGGAACCGCCGCCGCTGTATGTGTAGGGATGTGGAAACCATATTTCACAAACCCCTAATCCTAATCCAAGTAACTTTACTGACTTTGTAGCAGTAATCTGTCCCGAAGTAGTTTCTTGCTATGGGTCCATGATATGATACAGCCATCATATCTAGTAAACCTGAACGCACGGAGAATTATGTGGCCAATACTTCCCTCACTTTCGCCTCGGACAGTTCTCATAACACTATCAGCGCAGTTCCTTACTTTACCTGCCGATATCATAACATACTTCCAGAACCAACAAACACACGGTATAGAGGCGCACTACAACTGGAGATGTGTGCCAGTTCCTTACTTTACCTGCCGATACCATAACATCATTCCAGAACCAACAAACTCTATGGAGAGGCACACTACAACTGGAGAAATGTGCCGGTTGACACAAAGGTGAACAGAGCGAAATCTCGTGGCCCTAGGGATCACAATAAACAACAGATTTTAAACAAGAACTGCAGGAATAAACAGCAAGTTTGAAACAAGAACCTGATGATGAGAATTAATGTAAACCAATTTAGCAGTGTGCACAACGTTGCATGAGTGGATAAATTAATTAATGCATCTACGAATAAATGAACACACGAGCAACATTCGCAGATGGGTGAGCGCGTATCAGAGAGATGAATGAAAGAGCAAATGTTTGATTATATGTCATTATTTATTGGCTGGCCGTGTGCAGAGCTGTTGTCCCTTTAACCGTTCTGTGTCTAAACATAGACGCCATAAACAATAGACGCTATAAATAATAGATTGCGCGATTTCTTGCCTGGCATATTTCATTGCATCTTGTTATGTGCCTACTGCATGTTATATATGAAGTGACTAAACGAATAATAATTTGGCTGAAATACTAACTACACGGTCATTAATGTGGATCATGTGATACCCACGTAAGTTTAAGATATAACGGGAAGTCCTTCTGTTTACATATCAACGGCTGGAATCGTGCAATCGATATTTCGATATATTTGAGCAATTTACTACTGTTATCGAATACAGTATTTAGTCGTGTAGATCCTCTTTTTTTTTTTTTTATGTGATTCTATTACACTTTGAATTCATCTATTTATATGCCTCTTCTTCTCCGCATGCCCGGTAAACATCCCTCCATAATTATCTTTTCGCGACATTCGTGTCTTTTAATATATTTTTTTCCGCGTTTCCATCCTGTTTCAGGCTTATGCGGTCAACACCAGCATCTTTCAGCTGTATGTTGATTCCTAGGCTAGATTACGCTCATCGGCACGCCACGACTTTCTGAGCGACCGGCTCCATACTCTCATAAGTCACTGGCGCTACTCGAACCACTTATAATTCTCGTGCGCTCACATCGACCACGAGAGTATTCGGGGTTAACGGAGAAAGCTGCTAACCCCTCGGCCAGGGAGCCGACGTGTCTTTTAATATGCCTAAATGATTCACCATATCTAAAGTATTTACCTTAATAGCCAATCTTCTTCGATACTGAGTTCTTGTTGGGTAGCTCTGTGTGTTCTCTTTTTCCTCCAGTGAATTATTTACACTCTAGTGTGACACTTATATTGGAAGTAGTATGTGTGTTTACTAAATCTCTTCTCATATGGAGAAAGAAATATATGGTAATGGGGAAAAATTGGAGGTGGTGAAAAATTTTGAATATCTTGGGTCATTGATTACCAACAACGGTGACACAATGAAAGAAATTAAACGACGACCATCAATTGATCTTCAAAGATTAAAACAACTGAATAAATTATGGAATGGAACAGACAGAACTACAAAAATTAGATTGTTAAGAGCATAAGCATGCATCTTTCACATTGCAACATACGCCTGTGAGACATGGACACTTACTAAACAAGCTGAACAGTGCATAAATACCTTTGAATATAAATGTTATACACGAGTTCTAAGAATATCTTGGGTAAAGAAAAGAACAAATGCATTAATACTTCAAGAGCTGAATATTGAAGAAGGTTGGCTATTAAAAACGATAAAACAAAGAAAATAGAAATATTTTGGTCACTTGAAACGTCACGAAAGTTTGGATAGAGCCTGGGAATAGAGGAAGAGGAAGGCCACAGAGAAGATGGGTGCAGATCTCCAGATGGGTGTATCGGACGCGGTACATCTTGCTTATGATCGAGAGATTTTCTGGAAGGTTGTTATGGGAGCGAGGTTCTACAAAGGACATGCTACTGAATGAATTAATGAGATCTCTTCTGTGACACTTATATCCATCCATCCATCATGTGCCATGACGGTAAGCGTGGGCGGTCATGTTCTGCCATCTCACTCGATCACTAGAGTCGTGGATCAGTTCCGTGTTTCTGTTTCGACCATGCCACAAGGCCTAGCCATCTAGGTACTTGCTTCTAGGTCTTCCCCTAGGTCTGTTCCCTTCGATCTTACCAGTTGTCACCAAGTTCTCCAAATCATTTCTTCTCATAACATGCCCAAAAAATTGTGACTGTCTATGTCTAATGTCTCTAATCAGTTTACGATCTTCATTTGTTTCTTGAAGGACTTGTTCATTGGTCTTTCTGGCTGTCCATGGTATTCTTTGCATTTTCCCCAGAAACCACATTTCTACAGCCATCAGATGTTTTTCAGCCTGACTGCTCATTGTCCAAGCTTCACATCCATATAAAAGTACAGGTTCTATGTAGCATCTCAACACTCTTTTTCTCGTTTCAATTGACATATTTTTATTGGTCAGTATGTTTTTCATCTTGCTAAAGGCTACTTTAGCCATGGCGATTCTTATTCTAATCTATTCAAGGCATCTCCCATCAGATGTTATTACTGTTCCGAGATAATTGTACCTATTCACTTGTTGAAGAATATTCCCATTTACTTGTATATTACATTGTGGTATTTCGTTTTTCCTAGTGACGACCATAATCAGTGTCTTTTTACAATTTAATTCTAACCCTAGTTGTTCACTGTGTGTAACAACCACATCTACTAAATTTTGTAGGTCCTGTTCATTGTCTGCAATCAAGACTGTATCATCTGCATATCTAATGTTACTGATGCATCGTCCCCCAATGTTGATTCCTTCCATATCTTCAATATTTCTGAAAATACTTTCACTGTACATGGAAAACAGATCTGGAGACATTACACATCCCTGTCTCACAACTCTCTTAATAGGCTGATACTGGCCTACTTCATTATCAACTCTTATGGCACATTGTTGTTTCCAATATATGTTTTTTACAAGTCTAAGGTCTTTCCATCAATTTGAAGATCTTCAAGCATCCTTATCATGTTGACATGTCTCACTTTATCGAAAGCCTTTGTGTAGTCAATAAAGCAAAGGTGTAGATCTTTGTTTACTTCTATAGAACGTTCGATTACGGTTCTCAGTATATACACAGCATTTACTGTACCCTTGCCTTCTACAAACCCACATTGTTCTTCTCCTATTTCAGGTTGTATTTTCCTCCTAACTCTTTGCATGATAATTCTTAGCAAAATCTTCGTGATGTGACTCATTATACTAATTGTTCGATGTTGATCACATTCCAAGGCTCCTGATTTCTTTGGGATTGCAATAAATACAGAATTACATAACTCATGAGGTATATTTCCAGTATCATATATTGTATTAAGCAGACTGGTAACTTTATCTATTCCATATTCTTCTAAAGCATTAATCATTTCTGTTGTGACGCTGTCTGAACCGGGGGTCTTGCCAGATTTCATATGGTTAAGAGCATTCTGAACCTCCATCTTCAAAATTGCTGGTTCTTCATTATTATTTTGAACATCATACTGTTCGTCTCTGTTATCGTCATAAACGTGTTTCACGTAATTTGACCATACATGTAAGATCTGATCTTTTTCTATTATGACTCTTCCATCTTTTGTCTTTAGGCAGCCTGCTGATGTACGTGTTCTTTGATTAGTAAACTCCTGAATTCTTTTGTGCATTAGTTTCGCATTTTCACTGTTGTGTTGTTTTTCAATTTCTCTGCAATTTTTCTCAAGCCATGTTTCTTTTATCTCCTTACATAAGGTTCTGACTTTTCTGTGAATTTCTTCATATTTGGCAGGATTATTTTTGTTCTGTCTTCTTGTTTCCATTAGTTGTAAAATTTCTTCAGTCATCCATGTCTTACGGCCCATTTTCTTTACTTTTGGAATAGTTTTTTTTCTGCTGCACAACTGATTGAATTCTTCAGCATTTCCCATTGTTCATCTACATCTTGAAATAGGATCTCTAGATCAGACAATAAATCAAATTTGTTCTTCACTTCTATGTTAAAATTATCTTGTATTTCTTTGTCAGTTTTCAATTTGCGCAAGTCATATTTAGGGTTTCATGCTGTATATTTGACTTTCTTTAACTTTACCCTCAATGTGCCTGTAATTAATCTGTGATCACTGTAACAGTCTGCATTTGGAACTGTTTTTACGACTGTTAACGCATTTCGAAACCTTTTGCTAATCAGGATGTAATCTATCTGGTTTTTAATCCTGCTATCTGGACTCCTCCATGTCCATAATCTTCTAGGATGCTGTTTAAACCAGGTGTTTCCTACAACCATTTCTTGTTCTTTTGCCCATTCTACAAGTCTGTATCCTCTTTCATTTCTTTCTCCCAAACCATGGTTGCCTGCACTGCATCCATCGCTTTGCTTTCCTATTTTTGCGTTGAAATCACCCATTATGATATTTATTTCTGATTTTTTGCAGTTCTTCAAAGCAGACTCCATGTCATTATAAAATTCCTCTATGCTTTCTTCACTGCTTTCACTTGTTGGGGCATATACTTGAATTACATTTATTTTAAAAGGTCTTCCGTTTAATTTTACTAATAGAACTCTGTCTGACACAGCCCGATATCCTTTGACAGAATTTGATGTTTGCTTATCTAATATAATGACTACACCTCTTTGCTGTTCTTCTCCCCCAGAGTAAATAATCTTACAATCCTCTTCTGTCCTTATCCCTGTTCCTTTCCATCTCGTTTCCGATATTCCTAATATGTTAATCTTCTCTCTCTCCATTTCTTTTTTGATGTTTTCTAATTTTCCATCTTCATTCATTGTTCTAATATTCTAAGTTCCTACTTTCAATGATATTAATTTCTTGCACCTAGTAGCCTGTTGACGGTCTGGAGTCACCTGGTGCACATGACTATCCCTACCTGGCGAGGCTGCTCCTATGGAGCACCCATTTACGCTGTTTCTCTGATTATTGATGAGTCCACACAACATGATTTTCTTGGCATCTGTAAAGAAAGTATTTTGCCATTGCTTTCCTTCCTAGCAGTGACCATACTGGTCAGTGATCGTAGCCATTGTCTCCTAAAAAAAAGAGATCCTCTGCCTACTGTCGTGAAGGTGGAGACCATAACCTACAACTATCTGTCGGCTGCTCTGCATCTTCATCCACCACCTGCACCCATGGCTTCACGTAACCCTGATCGGGGGAGGGGGGGGGGGGGGGCTAAACGGGTACTCCACCTTGCCCTTAACACTTATATTGCAAGTAGCATATGTCCTTTCCAGTGCTCTTCTGTAACACTTATATTGAAAGTAGTATTTGTGCTTTCATGTACTCATCTGTGACACTTATACGAAAGTAGCATATGTGCTTTCCAGTACTCTTTTGTGACACTTATATTGAGTGTAGCTTATGTGTTTTCCAGATGTAAAATATGCAAGTTTGACAGTCACTTGTTGCCGCGTAGAATACGCACTCTCTGTCAGTGCACTGACTCGTGTCGTACTATCTGCTCTTACTCATACAGATTTTAACTGCTTCAGTTACAGAACAACAATGTTTGTTATTCTCGTAATTTTTGTCTTCACATCTGCATCACCTGTCATCGGTGAATCTAGATATTCAAGACAGGACACATTCTGTCATTTCGCTCCTTTGATAAATATGTCCATTGACATATTTGTCTCATCGCTTGTCATTTTGTTTCTCTTTTTTATTCTTACACTGTCTTGCGTTGTTTCTCAATTTCCAATCTGAAAAAAATATAAAAGTGATGCATTAAATGTTTAGTTTAGTTTAGTTTAGTCGACGGATCAACATCACGGCACACGGGTGTAACCCATAAGTGCTCCGTTCTACTCCTAACTCAAGTCTGAGTCCCGAGAATCTCAGCTCAGTGCACGAACTCCGTAGCACCGGCGAGGATACTGAAATACATTGGGTAGATTTTTAACTAGAAACTTTGCCCGAGCAGGGTCGTTAGTCTACTCTTTTTCGATTTCCAACTACAAAGGGATTTTTTACGTGCGCAACAATACACACGGGCGTCCGATCTCACTACCCAGAGACCGGGGGAAATTTTGTTACTAGAAGTCCACGAGAAAAAAACCCGGCCCTCACCGGGGCTTGAACCCAAGACCTCCAGCACTCGAGGCGGACACCATACCTCGAGACTACTCACCCTCCCCCCCCCCCCCTCCTTTCCCCCTCCTAAATACTAAAATTCCGACAATGATACATGAAATGAATAAACAGGTATTTAAAGACAGAAGCCAAACAATATGTTGCACGATTTATTGCCTGGCATATTACACTGTATCTAGTCAGGTGCATACTGCAGGGTTATTTATCATCCATCCATCATGTGCCATGCCGATAAGCGTGGGCGGTCATGATTCGCCATTTCACTCGATCACCAGAGTCGGGGATCTGCTCAGTGTTTTTGACTCGACCATACCACGAGGCCGAGCCATCCAGGTATTTACGTCTCTGGCGGCCCCTTTCTCTTCCCCTCAATCTTGCCAGTTGTAACCAAGTTCTCTAATTTCTTCATTCTCATAACGTGCCCAAAAATGTTGACTGTCTACGTCATATACCATGTGAAGTGTATAAACGAATAGAACTGTGGCTGAGATACTAATAATACTATACCCATAGCCACTGCGAGTCATCAGTCGTTAGTCTTGGTTTCAACTTTATGGTAAAGTGTCACCCCCATAATTCTCCGTTCCTGTGCCAGTGAATACCACACAATACGCGTCTCATTGTTCCAATGTGAAAAGTGGAACTGACAACAGTCCCGACAAACAAACAGCACGCACAGGCATACATGCATAAGGTCGTTGCCAGAATGCCAACAGAACAGTCCACCACTAAAATTACATTTCCTCGTCAATGGAATCGGCGGTCACTAGAAAGCCAACATTTGCACACACACATGACATGGTTACGCTTGATATGGTTCCGTCGCCCTGCTACTGGGTGAGTGCGTGATGGGACACTGTGGGCTGTGAAATTCATGTGGAATGCTTTTACATCTGTTCGCTGTTGTTTGTAGCGTGAACTGCATGTTCGGAACTATGGCGGCTGGTTCTCGCTGAATTGAATGGTTTGTCTTTTCGGTTCACGAGTGCATTTTTCTTGAGGTTCCTGGGAGTCGTTGCTAGAGTACGGAGTTCGTGCTTTGTGGGCCGCTTTCGGCGGGTCGCCCTTCGGATAGAGTTCGAGCCATGTGGGATAAAACCCGGGTAAATAACGTATTTCTGGTGACTGCCGATTCCATCGACGATGGACTGTATTTTGCTTGGAGGACTTTTGTGTTGGTATTCTGGCGGCGGCATTATGCACAGTGTACCTGTGCGGGCTGTTGGCTTGCTGACACTCCTGTCTGTTCCACTTTTCACATTGAGCAGTGATGAGCATTTTGTTATATTCACTGGCACAGGAACGGAGCATAATGGGGACGACCCGTTGCCGTGAAGTTGGAACCGCGATTAACTAATTAACTTTACTTTAACACATTATTGCATAAGAAAAAGAAAGCTAGTTGAGCTGCCCGCCGTGGCCGTTTTTTAGGAACATCCGGTTTACAACACAAACAACCGCGGACAGATGTAAAAGCATTCCGTATGAAACCCACAGCTCATAGTTTCGCTCAACGCACTTAATTCAGTAGCTGCTCGACGGAACCATGTTCTACCAGTCCAACATGTGGTAAATCCTTATGCAAATCGTAGCGAGAAATAAAACACACTCCAGAGGCCTTAAGAGCTCAACCGCCTATCCGCCATATTGGACCAGAAGTTTCACTGATATTGTTCGACATTGTATGCTATGCCCGCGATATTTGACTGAATGGACAAAAAAGTAATCATAACCTTTAGTTTTTAATGTTTTCTGTGCGCTCCACACATTACATTTGTCCAACATTGTCTCGTGTGATAATTTTATCTTATTTTCCGACTTTCTTTCTCGCTAATTACTTATCCATAATTTATGGGTTTCTAATTAACCACACGGGGTTTCGGGGTAGGGGGTATTCCTATCAGAGAAGAAGTCAGACGCCTCCGCTAGCCTACAGGAACCCGTGGGCTACTCGTTCAGTTCTCAGACCAGGGTCACGTGAAGCCGTCCTGCACCTGGTGGTTGTGACTGGGGCAGCCGAAAGGAAATTTGTTGGTTATGGCTCAAGTTGGCGACGGTGGGCAGGGAGTGTGTTTGTAGAGAAAATGGCTGCAGACACCGACCAGTGTGGTCGCTGCCAAGAAGGAAAGCAATAGAAGACTACCTTCTTCACAGATACCATAACAAACATGTTATGTAGAATAATGACTCCACCTAACAACCATTTTATTTACAATGATGACTCCACCTTACAACCATATTATTTACAATCATGACTCCATCTCACAACCATATTATTTACAAAAATACTCCATCTCACAACCATATTATTTACAATCATTACTCCATCTCACAACCATATTATTTACAATCATTACTCCATCTCACAACCATATTATTTAAAATCATGACTCCACCTAACAACCAAATTATTTACAATTCCTAACAACCATATTATTTACAATTATGACTCCACCTAACAACCATGTCATTTACAATCATGACTCCATCTTACAACCATGTTATTTACAATTATGACTCCAACTTACAACCATATTATTTGCAATCATTATTCCACCTAATAACCACGTTATTTACACATAATGACTCCAACTAACAACCATATTATTTACAATCATGACTCCACCTAACAACCATATTATTTACAATCATGACTCCATCTAACCGCCATATCACATAGAATCATGACTTCACCTCATATTTCCAATTTTCCTTACTTTCAGTTTTCCTGTTGTAAATGTTATGTTACACTGACTGATTTTAATTTATCAATCAATCAATCAATCATGTGCCATGCCGGAAAGCGTGGGCGGTCATGATTCGCCATTTCACTCGATCACCAGAGTCGTGGATCAGCTCAGTGTTCCTGTCTCGTCCATGTCATGTGGCCAAGCCATCCAGGTATTTTCCTCTCGGTCTTCCTCTTGGTCTGTTCCCTTCGATCTTGCCAGCTGTCACTAAGTTCTCCAGTCCATTTCTTTTCATAACATGTCCAAAAAATTTTGACTGTCTACGTCTAATTTCTCTAATCAATCTACGATTTTCATTTGTCTCTTGTAGTACTTGGTCATTGGTTTTTCTATCTGTCCATGGTATTCTTTGCATTTTCCTCAGAAACCACATTTCTGCAGCCATCAGATGTGTTTCTGCTTGACTGCTCATTGTCCAAGTTTCACATCCATACAAAAGAACAGGCTCTATGTATCCCCTCAACACTCTTTTTCTCGTTTCAATTGACATCATTTTATTGGTCAGAATGTTTTTCATCTTGCTAAAGGCTACTTTCGCAATGGCGATTCTTGTTCTAATCTCTTCAAGGCATCTGCCATCAGATGTTATGACTGTTCCGATGTTATGACTGTTTTCATTTATATTAGTCTGTAATTACTTTTAATACTTTTTTTTTCCCTCTCTTTGATTTCTGGCTTCCATTTCTTCCTGTCTGTTTTTATTTTCTCCCTGTCTGTTTTTATATTTTTCTGGACAGTTTTTGTTTCTCCCTGTCTGTCTAATGTCTTGTCTAATTATAGAATTGGTATCGTGCAATTAGTGCCAGCGAATGCAATTCACGTGTTTCATTTATCAGTTTTCGCGAAAACATCACGTATTTGTTTCTTTGTCAACCAGGGTATCTCACAAAGTTTTCATGGAAACGGCTAATGAAAGCAAAACATTCGACTTGAAAAGGTAGAAGGGGTTTCTTTTACAGGACGTTTCAGTCAGCTTCAGTGTTTATTGTTTGTTTATGATTTACAACACAAGTGAAAACTGTAATAAGAGACATTGGGCGTAGACAGTCAAGATTTTTCGGCACGTTATGAGAAGAAATAAACTGGAGAACTTGGTGACAACTGGCAAGATTGAGGGGAAGAGAGCAAGGGGAAGGCAGAGAGATAAATACCTGGATGGCTTGATCACGTGGTATGGTCGAGACAAGAGCACAGAGCTTATCCACGACTCTGGTGATCAGGTGAGATGGCGAAACATGACCGTCCATGCTTATCATCATTGCACATGATGGTGATGGTGGTGGTGGTGGTGGTGGTGGTGGTGGTGGTGGTGGTGGTGGTGGTGGTGGTGGTGGTGGTGATTTACCAGGCCATTTCACATTCGGTAGTTTGACTTTGCCTCCTAAACGGCCGAACCCTCATACCGCTGAAATCAACGCACAGCGATCTACAACCACAAACGCATGCCGTTGCTTTAACCCTCGAGTCGGTTTGTAGAGGACTTGTGTAACTGCGTTCACGCACCCCTATCCATACACACCGGCTTAACATTATACAGAACTACAAGAAAAGAAGAAACGACGTTCTTTGATCATATCATGGGAAGACATGGATTGGGGAACATCTTGACGACAAACGAATGAACGTTTGAAATCAAAAGTGGAGTCAAGGAAGGTTGTGTACTAGCTCCCACCCTTTTTGGAATATACTTTTCACTGCTACTGAAATATGCCTTTCGTGATCAGAATGACGGTAAATACATTCACTCACGCTCAGATGGCGGCCTCTACAATGCTCAAAGATCGAAGGTCAAGACCAAAATTAGGAGGGTACTGATCAGAGAGTTGCTTTTTGCATATGATGTTGCAATTACGACCCACTCTGAGGAAGAATTACAACGTCTAATATCAGCATTCTAAAATGCTTGTTCTGAATTTGGTTTAACAATTAGCAAAAAGAGGACACAGATTATGTCACAAGGTGCAAATGGGGTCCATCAATCTTTATTGACGACGCCGAACTAGAGATAGTAGACCATTTTACATATCTAGGATCAGAGGTAAATAGCAAATTATCCCAAGATCAGGAAATCAACATCTGGATCGGTAAGGCAGCAACAACAATGAACATGTTAGCAAAAAGAGTGGGAGAACAGGAAGCTTACTGACAAAACAAAAGTCCTCGTCTACCAATCCTGTGTCCTTAGTACTCTTCTCTATGGCAGTGAAACCTGGACAACTTACTCACACTAAGAGAACAATTTAAACAGCTTTCATATGCGGTGTCTGCGAAGAATACTTGGTATTAAGTGGCAAGACAAAATCACAAATACTGAAGTATTGGACAGATAAGGTTGTGTAACAGTTTGTTCCGTGCTCAATCTTCGTAAACTTAGAAGGATAGGACAATTTAAGAGGATTAATGATAATAGAATACCATAGGACATCTTTTTCGGTAAATTACAGATAGGTAAGAGATCTCGAGGTCGGCCTCTACTAAGATACAAAGATGTGTGTAAGCGGAGCATGATTGATACAAGTTTTGATAATGCATTTTGATAATTAGGAGCAAGTCACCGCCGATCGTGTTGCATTGAGGGCAAATATCAGAAATGATGACATAAAGACAGAGGAGAAAATGATTGCAGATAGGTCACACACTGAGCGTGTGAGACGTAAGATAGTGCGTGATGGTGATAATGACGGTGTGTTCACATGCATCCACTGTGAACGAACATTTACAGCGCGAATAGGCCTCATCAGTCACATTCGCTACCGCGATGGCTTGTAGTTACTATAAAAGCACTATGTAACAAACTATCGTCTGTCCAGAAGGCAAGGTGCAAATGAACTTACATCATGTACACAAACTCTCACAGTTACAAGAATGTGTTTCTGTCCAAATATATATGGTTTATGAAACTACAGAAAGTATACGTGTATATATTCATTCAGTAGCATGTCCTTTGCAGAAATTCGCTAACATAACAATCTTCCGGAAAACCTCTCGATCACATGCAAGATGTCCCGCGTCCATTACACCCATCTGGAGATCATCCGCCACATCCGGCACCAATCTTCTCTTTCACCTGCCGCTTCCTCTCTTCCCAGGCATATACCCCTCCATTATTGTTCTCTCCAAACTCTCATGACGTTTCAAGTGACCAAAATATTTCAATTTTCTTAGTTTTATCGTCTTTAATAGCAAACCCTCTTCAATATTCAGCTCTTGAAGTATGGATGTATTTGTTTTTACTTTACCCAAGATATTCTTAGAACCCGTCTATAACATTTATATTCAAAGGCATTTATGAGTTGCTCAGCTTGTTTTGTAAGTGTCCAGGTCTCACGGGCGTAAGTTGCAATGGGAATGATGCATGCTCTTAAAAATCTAATTTTTGTAGTTCTATCTGTCCCACTCCATAATTTATTCAGCTGTTTTTAGTCTTTGAAGAGCAACTGATAGTCGTCGTTTTATTTCTTTCATTGTGTCACCGTTGTTGGTAATCAGTGACCCAAGATATTCAAAATTGTCCACAACCTCCAATCTTTCCTCATTAACATATATTTCTTTCTCCATAGTAGTTTTATCTGTTTCAACCTCAATCGAATGTTATCTGTGACAAGATGGGAAATACCTTAACAAAATCTAGACAAATTCTAGAAAGATGGCAGGAGTACTGCAGTAGAATGTATTATATGAGTGACAGTGAGGATACGAATGAGATACATGAGCCAACGACAGCAGAGACAGAACCTGAACCCGAATTAGATGAAATTGCATGGGCAATAAAGAACCTGAAGAATGGTAAATCACCTGGATGTGATGAGATACCAGCTGAACTAATTAAAGTGGGGGGAGAAGAAAGCATACAAATCTATCACGCATTATGTAAAAAGATATGGAAATATGTTATATGGCCAAAAGATTGGAGGAGAACTATATTCATTCCAATACCAAAAAAAGGCAACCTGAAATTATGCACCAACTATAGAACGGCCTGATCAGTCATGCAAGTAAAATTCTACTAAAAATCATAATGGGAAGACTACGTAAGAAAATGAAAGAAGAAA
Organism: Cepaea hortensis; assembly: GCA_963921405.1. NCBI lineage: Eukaryota > Metazoa > Mollusca > Gastropoda > Stylommatophora > Helicidae > Cepaea > Cepaea hortensis. The sequence continues at coordinate 12,486,081 of OY992887.1, read as the reverse complement.
TTAACGTGGTTCAAGCTGGATTTAGATAAGGAAGAGGAACAAGAGATCACTTTCTCAACATGCGTTTATTAATAGAGAAGTGCAGAAAATTTAATGTAAACTATTCTCATGATTTATGGATTATTCAAAGGAATTTGACTGTGTACAACATCAGAAACTTTGGGAAATCTTGAGGAATATGGGCTTTCCACCACATGTAATACAACTCATAAGAATGCTCTATCTAGACCAACAAGTTAGAACAGGTTAGAATAGATGGCGAGACATCAGATTGGTTTGACATCAAGCAAGGAGTCCGTCAGGGATGTGTGCTGTCCCCCTATTTGTTTAACCTGTACGCCGAAAATATAATGAGAAATGTAAGAGATGATATAAACAGGGAGCTATATGACGCCCTAAATATCGGTGGTCATGACATACCAGAGATTCTGTATGCTTATGATACAGTATTGCTATCCACAACACAGAATGGTATAGAAACTCTAATAGCCTCAACCCAGTTGAATAGTGAAAAATAGTGAAAATCACAAATTATATCTTAACATAGCAAAAACAAAGATAATGCATACAGATAAGACACATTCATTCATTCATTCATTCAGTAGCCTGTCCTTTGCAGGACCTCGCTCCCATAACAACCTTCCGGAAAACCTCTCGCAAAAACAACGAGTTATGAGGTCTGCAGGGGTTTCTACGCCACACAATACAACCATGGTAGTTACCGTGGTTAAGTGCTTACCCCAACTGTCTCGCGATCCGAAGGCTGTGGGTTCGATTTCCGGCTACATGGTTTGGTTCATGAGGGCAATTTTCTCCGAGATTCCTGAGGGGTCGTGACTGGCGCTACAGAGTTTGTGCTTTCAGCAGACCGCCGTGCAGAAAGAGACCGAACCGTTTGGGATCAAACCTGGGGACATGAAGTCTGTCCCCTTGCTTTTTAAACACTTTGTGTTAATCATGACAACCGTCAGGAAAGTGTATGGAGACAGGGGAGATAGGACAAGTGTATGGAGATGGGGCAAATAGGACAAGTGTATGGAGACGGGGACATAGGACAAGTGTAGGGAAGTGGGGCAAATAGGACAGAACCTCAGCTAGGATGATTCCGGCGGCTTCCTTCTCGCCGGAAATATCTCGTATTTCAAGCTAATCAGAATCAACTCCACTCCAGGACAAAGGTTTCCAAGTGGAATAATATCCACTCAGGCTGAGAGAATTATATCTTATTTGCTGGCACTTCAATTCCTTCTCCTATTATCTATTTCCTTTATTTTTAACATAAATGGTGATTATAGATGTATTGACTTATTTATAATCGTTGTGATTACAGCACCTCTAATCTTTCTCTTCTTTTACTTTGATAATGCTCATGTGCCAGGTTTCATAAATCCGTGTTCCAAAAACATGTTTGTTCGTCATTAGTTTTTTTTTTTCTTTTTCAACGATTTGTCGGGAGCGCTTTCAACTAATTATTGTAATAACAAATATTGTCCTCAAAATCAATACAAGCCAGGGAATCGGATTTGCTGCTGTACAGCAACGAACATGCAATTAATTTTTTAATGTCGCGTGCCCCTTGCAGGACGTGGCAACCAATCCCAACCTCAGGTTGATATTCTAGAGAAGTTTACGTTTAGTAATTTTACCACGTCTTTCTGAAGTCTAAGTTGAAGTCAAAACTGACACGTGTAGGAAAAGATCCCGCTACCTCGTCTTCAGCGTACCGGATGCTTAAACGCTAGAGCGCTCTTATCCTTTGAGCCACATGGAAGTAATGTGTACGTAATCAAGACACTGAGTTCACAGAACAATAACAGAATTCGCCGCTAAGTGACCATATATAGAAAGTGTACTGCTGCTAAATAGTCTGGTTCAGGATGTTACAAGTTATTCATAACACAGCGAAAGTTACTTAGGCGTGCCATCTTTAAAATGTGCACATGCACGAATGCTTAGCCCATCGATCCTGAGATATAAGATGTTCTTTAATAGTTCCCGTGTTTTAATCCCTGTGTTGATCCTCGCCCTCGACGCCGGCGTGCGCGAAAGCGCCTTTACTGAAAGACCTACTAAACTCGATTGTGAAACTGGATCTTTTTTGGATAGAGTAGGGAACCCACTTAGTTTTTATGGATCTCCTCAGGGACCTCACTACCAGCTTCAGCGACTATAGAGCAGCGTAATTCTTCATAAACTCTTTTCCACTTTGTAAATACTTGAAATGTATTCACCAATAACTTACATTCATATGGGTATTGCTTAAGCTTAGATAATACATTCATATATTCAGTTATGTTCGCTTGGAATGTATGAGGGTGTGTTTCTGCGCATAATGAATTGTATTTCCATTTGCTATGTGTGGCATATTTTAATAGACAGCAGAAGTAACGTAATGTTTGTCATCTTCACTATCGCTCCATTTCTCCATTCCACTCTCCCTCCCTCTCTCTCTCTCTCTCTCTCTCTCTCTCTCTCTCTCTCTCTCTCTCTCTCTTTCTCTCTTCTCTCTCTCTCTCTCTCTCTCTCTCTCTCTCTCTCTCTCTCTCTCTCTGAATCAACAGCTGTCTCCTTGGTCCATAATGAACGAGCTGAGTCAACAGCTGTGTCGCTGGTCCATCATGGATGAGTTCAATCAACAGCTGTGTCCCTGGTCCATCATGGATGAGTTCAATCAACAGCTGTGTCCCTGGTCCATCATGGATGAGTTCAGTCAACAGCTGTGTTCCTGGTCCATCATGGATGAGTTCAGTCAACAGCTGTGTTTCTGGTCCATCATGATGGAGCTGAGTCAACAGCTTTGTCCCTGGTCCACCATAAAGGAGCTGGGTCAACAGCTGTGTTCCTGATCCATCATGAAGGAGCTGAGTTAGCAGCTGTGTCCCTGGTTCATCATGAAGGGGCTGAGTCAACAGTTGTGTTCCTGATCCATCATGAAGAAGATGAGTCTACAGTTGTGTCCCTGGTCCACCATAAAGGAACCGAGTCAACGGCTGTGTCCCTGGTCCATCATGGATGAGTTCAATCAACAGCTGTGTTCCTGGTCCACCATTAAGGAGCTGAGTCTACAGCTGTGTCCCTGGTCCACCATTAAGGAGCTGAGTCAACAGAAGTATCCCTGATGGATGCTTTCAGTCAACAGCTGTGTCCCTGGTCTATGATGGATGATTTCAGTCAACAGCTGTGTTCCTGATAGATCATGGATGATTTCAGTCAATAGCTGTGTCCCTGGTCTATAATGGATGATTTCAGTCAACAGCTGTGTCCCTGGTCCATCATAGATGATTCCAGTCAACAGCTGTGTTCCTGATAGATCATGGATGATTTCAGTCAACAGCTGATGGACCAATTGTGTCTCTGGTCTATAATTGATGATTTAAGTCAACAGCTGTGTCCCTGGTCCATCATGGATGATTTCAGTCAACAGCTGTGTTCCTGATAGATCATGGATGATTTCAGTCAACAGCTGTGTCCCTGGTCTATAATGGATGATTTCAGCCAACAGCTGTGTCCCTGGTCCATCATGGATGATTTCAGTCAATAGCTGTGTTCCTGCTTCATCGTGAAGGAACTGAACGACACGTTCACATCTTCCCTAAATCTCATTACGTTCCTGTGTATTAGGTAACGCCTGATGTAATCTGGGAATTATCTCTATTTCTTGAATCCACTGCAAAATGCGGTAGATACATTGACAGCGTTAGAAAGACACAGAGATGCGGCCTCATCGTACAATGCTTACAATCACATAAATATCAACATACAGATACAACATGAGACAGTCTCGCAAAGGCAGATAATAACCTACATGCGAGAACATGGTGGATGTGTTGATAGAGTGGCATGGAAGACAGATAACAGCCGAGGGTATCAAGAACAGAACCCAGATGGCTGTAAAACAGGGGGTGGAGAACTTTGTTTTTATGTTTCTGCCAAAGGTCATTTGGATATGTATAACATTATTCGTGGGCTATGCAGAATTAACAACTTAGAAATTAGCCTGCTATATTTGATCAAACACTTGATTCATTCACCTCTATTGTGATATCTAAAAGAGAATAGGTATGGCCAAAAATGATTGCAACAGCATGAAATCAGTATTAATATCTAGAGAGATTAACAAAGCATTAACAATGAGAATTGTCAAATAATATGTATATTCAACACTGCTATTTGGCACGGAAGCCTGGACTTGAACAAGCAACTAGAAAGTCACATAGAGGCTCCAGAGATATGAATATACAGAAGAACATGTCGTATTTCATGGAAACAAATATAATCAAATACAGGGGCTCTGGAAAAACTGGGAATGAAAAGAGAGTTGATGAAGGAAATACAAAAGAGGCAAGAGAAATATATCGGCCACGTTAACTGACATAACATTCTCATAAAATCCATACTGGAGGACAAGATTGAGGGCAAGTGAGCAAGAGATAGACAGCGATACTAGTGGGAAGATAACATCAAGAGATGGACGAACATCAGTCTGACAGAATGCACAATCAGGGCGAGAGACAGACAGTGTTGGAGATACACTGCAGCCAACCTTCGCTGTGGAGACGGCACATGATTGATTGATTGATGATTGTGATGGCTGCAACTGTGTCTCTTTGGTGATGTGTGTGACGTCAGTTGGTGTTGATGTTGATACTAGATTTATTGAATTTCGAGTCACGCGTACGGTGCTTTGGAATGGCCAGACCAAATAATTTCGCGGGCCGTATACGGCCCGTAGGCCGTACATTCCCCTTTCCTGCTGTGGACGAACGTGATCTCCAGCGCCAGCCATCATGCCACATTAGCCACGAAAATCCAACCTCCTTATAAGAGTAGTTTTCATGCGGCGTCTGGGAAAGTAAATCCCTGGCGTCCACAAGTGACGTCTTCTCCAATCAGCTGCCTTCAACCAGCTGGGATATTTCCAGCCTCCTGGCTACACTTGCCAAAAGAGTGCCCATTAATGTACACACTTAATGGACCTGTGACGAAGCCGAGCGGATCAAGGCCGCGAATGATGAGATGACATCACGTGCTGGTGTCCACGCCAGCAGCCCCTGGTATATTTTAAGAAAGTTTATTTGGGATAACTTGAGACTCTTTTGTCTGAAAGATGACCTTATCCCCGGAAGTAATTTGAATGATTAGCGAAATTTGTGCCTAAGAATAGCTGAATTCAGGGGATGCAACTATTTTTTAAACGGAAGTAAGCCCAGTTCCGGCTTGTTGATGGCTCAACATGGCTGAACTTTAATTTGATTACAATAGTTTCAACTTGTTAGCCAACGCCGACATTTATAATTATATAATGCACAAAGTATATTATTTATAACGTTGTGGGAAATCGTGTAATAAATCAGATATTTTTGCAAATATAACATTGTATATATATTTAGGATAGAAATATTGACGAATAAAGAACGGGATGGAAATTGTGCCAAGAATTTATAAAACACGCATTCGGTGCTAGGATGAAACTGAGGGATAAAGGGAGATGTAGGGAGATCTGGACTGGCGTAGAGAGAGAGGGGGAGGGGGAGATGGGTTAAGACAGCGAAATTAGAGGCAGGGGAGGAGGAGAGATGTTGGACACAGATAAGGATAAAATGGGAGAGAGCGAGATAGAGAGAAGAGAGAGAGAGAGAGAGAGAGAGAGAGAGAGAGAGAGAGAGAGAGAGAGAGAGAGAGAGAGAGAGAGAGAGAGAGAGAGAGAGAGATTCAAGGAAACAGCTAGTGTTGAAGCAAGATATAAAGAAAACGAACGGGGTGGGAAATATGGAGGGAAATGTCGAGGGAAATGTCGAGGGAAACGTGGAGGGACTTGTGGAGGGACATGTGAGGGGACGTGTGGGGGGACATGTGGATGGACATGCAGGGGGACATGTAGGGGGACATGTGGAGGGTCATGTGGAGGGTCATGTGGAGGGTCATGTGGGGGACATGTGGAGGGAAATGCCGAGGGACATGTGGAGGGACATGTGCAGGGTCATGTGGAGGGTCATGTGGGGGACATGTGGAGGGAAATGCCGAGGGACATGTGGGACCCATGTGGGGGGATATGTGGAGGGACATGTGGGGGACATGTGGGGGATATGTGGGGGGACATGTGGAGGGACATGTGGAGGGATATGGGGAGGGACATTTGGGGGGATATGTGGCGGGATATGTGGGGGACATGTGGGGGGATATGTGGGAGACATGTGGGGGACATGTGGGGGGATATGTGGAGGGCATGAGGAGGGAAATGCCGAGGAACATGTGGAGGGACATGTGGGGGACATGTGGGGGGATATGTGGGGGACATGTGGGGGACATGTGGAGGGACATGTGGAGGGACATGTGGAGGGACATGTGGGGGGACATGTGGAGGGACATGTGGAGGGATATGTGGAGGGACATGTGGGGGGACATGTAGATGGACATGTGGGGGGACATGTAGGGGGACATGTGGAGGGACATGTGGGGGGTCATGTGGAGAGACATGTGGGGGGACATGTGGAGGGACATGTGGAGGGACATGTGTAGGGATATGTGGAGGGATATGTGGAGGGACATGTGGAGGGACATGTGTAGGGATATGTGGAGGGATATGTGGAGGGACATGTGGAGGGACATGTGGGGGGACATGTGGGGGACATTCTGGGGATATGTGGAGGGATATGTGGGGGACATGTGGGGGGATATGTGGGGGGACATGTGGGGGATGTGTGAAGGGCATGAGGAGGGAAATGCCGAGGAACATGTGGAGGGACATGTGGAGGGACATGTGGAGGGATATGTGGAGGGCGTGAGGAGGGAAATGCCGAGGAACATGTGGAGGGACATGTGGGGGACATGTGGAGGGACATGTGGAGGGATATGTGGAGGGACATGTGGGGGACATGTGGAGGGACATGTGGAGGGATATGTGGAGGGACATGTGGGATACATGTGGAGGAACATGTGGAGGGACATGCGGGGGACATGTGGAGGGATATGTGGAGGGACATGTGGGGGACATGTGGGGGGATATGTGGAGGGATATGTGGGGGACATGTGGGGGGATGTGTGGAGGGCATGAGGAGGGACATGTGGTGGATATGTGGAGGGATATGTGGAGGGCATGAGGAGGGAAATGCCGAGGAACATGTGGAGGGACATGTGGGGGACATGTGGAGGGACATGTGGGGGGACATGTGGAGGGACATGTAGTGGACATGTGGGGGACATGTGGAGGGACATGTGGAAGGACATTGGGGGGATATGTGGAGGGCATGAGGAGGGAAATGCCGAGGAACATGTGGAGGGACATGTGGGGGACATGTGGAGGGACATGTGCGGGACATGTGGAGGGACATGTGGAGGGACATATGGAGGGACATGTGGAGGGACATGTGGAGGGACATGTGGAGGGACATGTGGGGGGACATGTGGAGGGACATGTGGAGGGATATGTGGAGGGACATGTGGGGGGACATGTAGATGGACATGTGGGGGGACATGTAGGGGGACATGTGGAGGGACATGTGGGGGGACATGTGGAGGGACATGTGGGGTGACATGTGGAGGGACATGTGGAGGGATATGTGGAGGGCATGAGGAGGGAAATGCCGAGGAACATGTGGAGGGAAATTTCGAGGGAAATGTCAAGGGAAATGTGGAGGGACGTGTGGAAATAAATGTGGAGGAAAATGTGAAGCGAAATGTCGAGGGGAAAGGCCAGGGGAATGTCGAGGAGAATGTCCAGGGAAATGTCCAGGGATATGTGGAAGGACATGTCGAGGGTAATGTGGAAGGAAATGTGGAAGAAAATGTGCAGGGAAATGTGGAATTAAATTGAATTGAACTTTATTTTTAAAGGGTTAGAAATTGGGCACATAGGCCTGTCTTACATTTGGCCCTTCCAATCACTCATCTTTCGTTCATCAACAGTGCATGATAAATTCAGATAGGGGAAAAAACATTGTCAAATGAATGTTGTAAGCATAACCTGTCTCCTGTCATTTACTGCCTATAGTATCTTGCGGTGTAGGACAGTGGGAAGGGGGGGCGGGGGGGGGGGGGCGGGTGGAAGGAAATGTCGAGGGAAATGTGGAAGGAAATGTCGAGGGAAAGATTATAGACTGGATGAGCAACATCAGTAGATGAACCGGAGAAGCACACACGCATGCGCCATAAACATTAAGGGTAAAGTGTCTCGGAGACTCACTACATCCCACAGTTACTGCGGAGACGACACTTGATTGATTTATCTTATTTAAAATCAACTTTGTTTAATCGTTCATCCCCTCGTTCTCCGTGCCATTTCTTTCTCCAGTCTATTCCGTGTTGTGTTTGTATGTTATCGTCAGTGATATCTGTTTCAGCTGCATGCGTGTTGTTGTTGTTATAAGCATACTTATGTTTTGCCTATTTACAGCAGACAAAGAACGGAACAAACAAGGCACAATTCTTTGTAAAATCTCATTCTGTCTTTCATTCACTAACACTCCCCTACTCTACCTGCCCTCTCTTTATATCTCTCGCCTTCTGGGGTATCCGATTTCCATCTCTCCATCCTCATTGCTCTTATTCTCCGTCGCTTCTCCTCTCACTTATCCTGTCTGTATAACCTCCATCGTTATGGCTCCTCCTTTATTTCGCCTTTCTTCTCCTGTCTCTCCGTTCTCCGTTTATCAATGAATTTTTTCACATTTTCATTCATTCTCTTTGTCGTGTTTCGCTTTCTCTCTTTATCTCTCTGGTTCTCCTGTCACTTCTCAACTATCTTCTCTCTCTCTCTCTCTCTCTCTCTCTCTCTCTCTCTCTCTCTCTCTCTCTCTCCCTCTCTCTCTCTCTCATGTACTCTCGTTCTCGCTCTCTCTCTCTCTGTCTCTCTCTCGCTCTCTCTCATTCTTTTTCTTTCTTTCTCTTCTCGCTGTCTTCTCTATCTCTATTTAACTGTCTCTCTCTTTCTCACTTTTTCTCACCTTCTCTATGTCTCTCTCTCTCATTTTCTCTTTCTCTCTATTTCTCTCACTCTGTCTCTCTTTCCCTCTCTCATTCTCGCTATCTCTTGTCCAGCACATTCTTTTGTTCTCATTTCTTATCATCTATCCACCTCTCCCCTAGCTCATCCTTTCTCTTTGTCTAGATTCCTTTCTCCACGATTTAAGTGTCCCGCGCACGCGATACTCACACACAAAGTGTTCCAGAAAATATTTGCGAAGGTAAAGTGGCGGGCGTGATCTAAGATTACCTTTGAAACTACCTTGATCTGGGAGCCTCGGTTGCCATTGCTTATTGATCGGCCAAATGTGCATACCACTGTGAAAATCAACGAAAATCAATCTGCTCAGAAAAGACATGAATAACTTTACACATTCCTATATGGATCCATAAACTGGACAATATTTCCTACATATATCCAATTTATACTAAAAGTTACAAAAATACTACATTCAAATAAAATTCCTAATATTACTGGCAGGCACTTTCAATATACATGAACAAATTGAACGATCACAGAGCTTTAGAAAACTAAGTACATCAATTTAATAACACATACAACATAGTGACTAAGTTTGCAATGTTCTGACCAAACGTCACACCATGGTAGCACTTTTGCCTGCAAGCCTGATAGCCATGTACTCGAATCCATCTTGATCCTGTGCTATTTCTAACCAGTACAAAGACATGTTAACGAAATAAAGACGGTGGGTGAGATGTTGATTACATTACATATCCAGTGCCGAGGGTTCTGTCAAATGTGGGGTTGGCACCATATACCCGGGAGTCGCGGTGGCGTAGTGGCTAGGCTCTCGCCCCCTGGCCCCGGTGGTTAGTCTCTCCACCCGCATCAGGACGGATGTGAATTGTTACAACTGACCCGCGCTCCCTGGTCGACCCGGGCTACAACGGTACCAGCAAATGTCTGGGGAAGTGAAGGTGGACGTCCAGATACTGACGGCATCACCGCGGGGCCAGATACTGACGGCATCAACACGAGGCCAGATACTGACGGCATCACCACGAGGTCACATACTGACGGCATCACGAGGCCAGATACTGACGGCATCACCACGAGTCCAGATACTGACGGCATCACCGCGGGGCCAGATACTCACGGCATCACCACGATGCCGTCTAATCCCATCTAACATCATGTCTCTGTGTCTGCCTGTGACTCTTCTACAGCAGCTCTTTCCCCTCTGCACGATGTATCCCACTGCCTCTCTTCTCATCACGCACCAAAGACCATTTTAAAACATTCAGAAGTCATAATGTAATATATTTAACGTCTAATTCCCTCTGTTTGAAGCAAACAGACGAACAAATGCTATGTGTTTATTAAATAAACACTTGCATCTTTTTGACATTAAAGAGTTTAGATAATTTAACATGTTTATCAAATACTTCCATCATTTTGATTTTTGATGCATTCGTCTAATTATTTCTCACAGCAAAGCGAGAAAGATCAAAATGATGCGCTAATTATCTCCGTTAATAGACAACAGACAAGTGTGTGTGTACAGCGCGTATGCTGTGTGTTGGCTTAAACTTGCCTTTCATATCATTAGCGAGGTCAAAGAATATTTCACATACCTTGTTGATCTACCAGCTGTAGATATAAATATATTCCTTCCTATAATTTTACCCCTGTCTTTCTTATACTGCGTTTTATTTTTACACTGTGGGTTGGGTTGAGTTTGGATGAGATGAGTTGGGATTAGTTGAGATGAGTTGAGTTGGGATGCGTTGAAATAAGACGAGTGAATTTGAGTTGGGATGAGTTGAGTTGACATGAGATGAGTTAGGTTGGAATGAGATGAGCTGAGTTGGGATGACTTGAGATGAGATGAGTTGAGATTAGATGATTTGAGATGGGATGAGTTGAGGTGAGATGAATTGAGTTGAATTGAGATGAGATAAGATGAATTGAAATGAGATGAATTGAGTTGATATAAGATGAGTTGATATTAGATTGGATTGGATTAGATTAGATTAGATTAGATTAGATTAGATTAGATGACGTGAAATGAACTGAGCTGAGTTAAGTTGGGATGAGGTGAGATGAGATGAGATGTGTTGAATTGGGATGAGTTGGGATGAATTGACATGAATTGCGTTGCGTTGAATTGAGTTTAGATGATAAATGTTGACCTGAGTAAATTTGAGTCAGGAACCGACATCCGAGCACTAGAGAATTAGCAAGTTCTTGTACACTATAGCAGTAGAGAACTAACGAGTCCTGTACACTATAGCTGTAGAGAACTAACGAGTTATTGTACACTATAGCTGTAGAGAACTAACGAGTTCTTGTACACTATAGCTGTAGAGAACTAACGAATTCTTGTACGCTATAGCTGTAGAGAACTAACGAATTCTTGTACACTATAGCTGTAGAGAACTAACGAGTTCTTGTACACTATAGCTGTAGAGAACTAACGAATTCTTGTACACTATAGCTGTAGAGAACTAACGAATTCTTTTACACTATAGCTGTAGAGAACTAACGAGGTCTTGAACACTATAGCTGTAGAGAACTAACGAGTTCTTGTACACTATAGCTGTAGAGAACTAACGAGTTATTGTACACTATAGCTGTAGAGAACTAACGAGTTCTTGTACACTATAGCTGTAGAGAACTAACGAATTCTTGTACACTATAGCTGTAGAGAACTAACGAATTCTTGTACACTATAGCTGTAGAGAACTAACGAGTTCTTGTACACTATAGCTGTAGAGAACTAACGAATTCTTGTACACTATAGCTGTAGAGAACTAACGAATTCTTGTACACTATAGCTGTAGAGAACTAACGAGGTCTTGAACACTATAGCTGTAGAGAACTAATGAGTTCTTGTACACTATAGCTGTAGAGAACTAACGAATTCTTGTACACTATAGCTGTAGAGAACTAACGAATTCTTGTACACTATAGCTGTAGAGAAGTAACGAGTTCTTGTACACTATAGCTGTAGAGAACTAACGAATTCTTGTACACTATAGCTGTAGAGAACTAACGAATTCTTTTACACTATAGCTGTAGAGAACTAACGAATTCTTTTACACTATAGCTGTAGAGAACTGTTTTCTTGCAATTTAAATCTGACACTAGTCGGTCATAGTGTTCACTAACTGCAGCCACTCAATGCTGCAGAGCCTCTCTATTGTTTACGATCAATACCGTATCATATGCATATCTTATACTGTTGATAGTATTCTCCCCGTGGTGATTCCTCGCGAGTGGTTTACATTTATCATATTTTACATTGCTCACATTTTGCATTTCTCATATTTTACATTTCTCATATTTTACATTTCTCACATTTTCACAATGTGAGGGAACAAACGGCTCTGTGGCGAGGTGGTGACGGATTCACTTCGCGATCACGCATACCACGTTCGAAACACAGCTTCTGAAGATTTGGAAGCAGACCACCTTGCGCTGGTTTTCACATAATGGTATGAGTGTCGGTCGTTCAGACATCAATGGGAAACTACTGAAGGTAAACTTACCTAAAATCTCAAACAGCTAAATAAATTGCTGGGGTTGACTAATACGTCCTGTAAAATATATCTTTATAGTGAATCATGCCGATAAGCGTGGGCGGTTATGTTTCGCCATCTCACTCGATCACCAGAGTCATGGATCAGCTCAGTGTTCATGTCTCGACCACGACATGTTGTCAAGTCATCCAGATATGTACATTTCTGCCTTCCCCTGGTTATTTTCCCATCAATCTTGCCAGTTGTCACCAAGTTATCCAGTTTATTTCTTCTCCTAGCGTGCCCCAAACCATAGTAACTGCCTACGTCTAATTTCTCTAATCAATTTACGGTTTCAATTTGCTTCTTGTGGACTTGTTCATTCGATATGCAAGAAAACAAAAAGGTGTGTAGATATTTCATGGCCCTACCGCACACTTCCCTTGATTGGCTGAAACTATACTTCGTTATCAATTTTTATAACTGCACCGTTTTAAATATATATTCTTTTACAAACCGAAGGTCATTTTGGAGATCTGTAATTATTATTATGACTTGTTAAAGCCTTTGATAAGTCAATCTAGCAAAGATCTAGGTCTTTGTTTGCTTCCATCGACCGCTCTATTCATATTCTTAACAAATAAACATTTGCTGTGCCCTGTCTTCCACATCCCCATATTGTCCTTCCCCAGTTTCTAATTGTATTTCCTTCCTATTAATTAGCGGGATGATTCTTTGTACACGTCTGACCTGATTTAATATCAAAGACGAATTGCGAATTTCCACCGCCAGTGATGGTAGTCCATTATTTCATTGGCAATATTAAAATGTGGCCCACGTGAATCTTTGTTAAGGTCTTTCACATACTCTTACAGTCAATCTTACATCTTATGTTTGGCCTATATGGTTTTGCCTTCTTTGATTTTCAGAAAACCTTTTTATGTTAGTGTTCTTTTCTTAGTGAGGCAGATAATTCTTTTGATCTCTCATTTGGTAAATTAAGTATTCTGTTGGGTTTCAATTTCCCTACCATTTTTCCAAAAGTCGTGTTTCTTTAGCATCTTTACATAATTATTCTAATATTTCTTTTAAACTTTTCGTTTTGTCAAGGTTTTTTTTAAAGTTTATTTATTTACCGTTTTGTATTTGTTAGTTTGAAGATGTCTTCAGTCATTTGTTAGTTTGAAGATGTATCCAGTCACCCACTTCCTACAGCCTATTGTCTTCAGTCATGAACTTCCTACAGCCTAGTGTCTTCATTCATCCACTTCCTACAGTCTATTGTCTCCATTCATCCACTTCCTACAGCCTATTGTATCCATTCATCAACTTCCTACAGCCTATTGTATCCATTCATCCACTTCCTACAGCCTATTGTATCCTTTCATCCACTTTCTAGTCTATTGTATCCATTCATCCACTTCCTACAGTCTATTGTATACATTCATCCACTTTCTACAGTCTATTGTATCCATTCATCCACTTCCTACAGTCTATTGTATTCATTCATCCACTTCCTACAGCCTATTGTATCCATTCATCATCTTCCTACAGCCTATTGTATCCATTCATCCACTTCCTACAGTCTATTGTATCCATTCATCCACTTTCTACAGTCTATTGTATCCATTCATCCACTTCCTACAGTCTATTGTATACATTCATCCACATTCTACAGTCTATTGTATCCATTCATCCACTTCCTACAGTCTATTGTATCCATTCATCCACTTCCTACAGTCTATTGTATCCATTCATCCACTTTCTACAGTCTATTGTATCCATTCATCCACTTCCTACAGTCTATTGTATCCATTCATCCACTTCCTACAGCCTATTGTATCCATTCATCCACTTCCTACAGCCTATTGTATCCATTCATCCACTTCCTACAGTCTTCAGCTTTGGGTTAGTTTTGATCCTGCAGCTGATCTGACGGAGCTCCACAGTAAGTCCCATCGAACATTCATCATCTGCATCATCTCATCTTGTTCCTCTTGTACCTTGCGGCGTAGAGGTGGAGTGAGTGAGTGAGTAAGTGGGTGGGTGACAGAGTAAGTGGGTGGGTGGATAAGTGAGTGGGTGAGTGGGTGGGTGAGAGAGTGAGTGAATGAGTAAGTGAGTGAGTGGGTGGGTGCGTGCGTGGGTGGGTGAGTGAGTGGGTGGGTGTGTGAGTGTGTGATTGAGTTGATGGGTGAGTGAGTGAGTGAGTGGGTGGTGGGTGGGTGAGTGTGTGAGTGAGTGAGTGAGTGAGTGAGTGAGTGAGTTAGTGAGTGAGTGGATGAATGTGGTTGAGTGTATGGGTGGGTGGGTGAGTAAGTGGGTGGGTGGATGGATGGATGGATACGTGAGTGAGTGAGTGGGTTGTTGGGTGGGTATGTGGGAGAGTGAGTGAGTGAGTGGTGGGTTGGTGCGCGAGGTGACGAATGAGTTAGTTAATTAGTTAGTTAGTTAGTTAGTTAGTTAGTTAGTTAGTTAGTTAGTTAGTTAGTTGGTTAGTTGGTTGGTTGGTTGGTTGGTTGGTTGGCTGGCTGGCTGGCTGGCTGGCTGGTTGGTTGGTTGGTTAGTAAATGACCCAGTGACTGTCTAAGTTAGTTTATGAGTGGGTAAGTAGGTGAATGAATTAATGAATCAGTGAGTCAATAGGTGAGCTAATGAGTCAGTGTGTCTGACAGCGAGTCAGTAAATCCGTCAGTAAGTCACTAGTTTGGATGTGAAAGCGAGAATGTGATTGAGTAAGTGATTGAGTGATTGAGTATTTCAGTACTAAAAGAGAAGTGGGTGAGTGCTAAAATTAGAGTGAGCGATTTACTGAATTAATTAATGCATATGTGAATGATTGATCAAGTGACTGTCTCAAGGGAGATCAACTCACTCTCAATCCTGACTAAATGAAAGTTTTGAATTACATTAAGTCAGACAAAAATACATTTCGTTAAATGAAACGGAAATCCCGCTGTTAAAAAAAGCTGCATTTAATTTACACAAAAACTTTGAAATCAAGCTCATTTTTCATCCCGACCGTGCCAGCTAGCAGCAAACAGCACTGCCGTTGGGAGGGCACAAGATGAATTATTTATAGAAGTGTCTTAGAATGATCGAATACCTGGTGCACGTCTAGCGTTGTGTGTTATGTGTGATTATTGTGTTCTTTTGGTGTTTATCCTGCTGCTGCTGCCGCTGCTGCTGCTGCTGCTGCCGCTGCCGCTGCTGCTGTTGCTGTTGTTGTTGCTCTTCTTCTTCTTCATCTGTCATTACAACTACTATTATTATTACTACTACAATTACTAATACTACTCAATCAATCAATCAGGTGCCGTTTCCACTATGAAGGTTGGCTGCAATGGATCTCCAACACTGTCTGTCTCTCGCCATGACTGTAACATTCTGACAGGCTGATGTTCGTCCATCTTTTGATGCTATCTTCCCACTTGTATCGTTGTCTACCTCTTGCTCGCTTGCCGTCAACCTTGCCTTCCAGTATGGTTTTCATAAGAGTATCGTGTCTTTTAACATGGCCGAAATATTTAACTTGCCTCCTCTTTATTTCTTTCATCAACTCTCTCTTCATTCCTAGTTTTTCTAGAACCTCTGCATTTGATTGTTTTTATTTCCATGAAATACGACATATTCGTCTGTATATCCACATCTCCAGGGCTTCTATGCGACTTTCTAGTTGCTTGTTCAATGTCCAGGTTTCCGCGACATACAGTAGCTTTGAATATACGTAGCATTTGACAATTCTCATTTGCAATGCGTTATTAATCTCTTTAGATGTTAATACTGATTTCATGCCGTTTAAAGCATTTATTGGACTTTCCTATTCTCTTTTTGATTTATATTTCACTTCTGCCATTATCTGTTATTATATGTCCAAGATAGGAGAAACTTGTTACTTGTTCTAGTATGTGCCCGTTTACTGTGATGTTCATTGATGACATTTCCTTTTCACTGCTAATTATCATAGTTTTTGTTTTTTTTTGGATGTTAATATCTAAGCCACATTCTGCACTCTGCCTGTTTACTTATTCCACTAGGTCTTGTAACTCTTGCTCACTTTCTGCTAGTAACACGGTATCATCAGCATATCTAAGATTATTTATGATTCTTCCATTGATGTTGAGTCCAGGCATTTCAACTTGTTCAAAAATTCTTTCTTTGTATGTGTTGAAGAGGCTTGGGGACAGTACACATCCCTGTCGTACTCCTCTTTTTATATCTTTAGGCGACGATTAGTTATTTCCTCATCTAATAGACGCCACTTGTTCCCAGTACAAGTTACTAATAAGTCTGATTTCCTTTCCGTCTACTCCTATATCTTCAAGGCATGTGATTAGTCGGTCATGCTGTACTCAAAAACTAACAAAAGCTTTCTTGTAGTCTATAAAACAAACATATATACTTTTCTGAAGTTCTATATATTTTTCAATTAACATCCTCAAACAGGTAATTGCTTCTCTGGTGCCGCTGTTTATGCGGAACCCAAATTGTTCTTCAGCTTCTTCATCTATTTTATGTTGAATTCTTTCTTGTATGACCTTGAGTAGTATCTTAGTTATGTGGCTCATTAAGCTAATAGTTCTGTAACCCTCACAATCAACAGCTCTTGGCTTATTCGGTAGTGTGATGAAAATGGATGTTTTCAAATCCGTGGGGATGTTTTTTTTTGTTTGTTTTTTTTTGCATATCCTTGACAGGACATTGCTGTCAACACCAGCATCTTTCAGCTGTATGTTGATTTCTTGGCAAGATTACGCTCAGTAGTTTGCCATTGCTTTCTGGTGGCCGGCTCACATACCCCGTAAGTTACCGATGCGATTCGAACCACTGCTGATTCTTACCGTCATCACGTTAACCCACGAGAGTATACGAGATTACGGAGAAAAGTCATAACCTCTAAGCCACGAAGCCGGCCCGTGGGGATGTACCCAGTATTATATATATCACTAGCTGACCCGGCCCGGCTTCGCCCAGGCCCTGGAGGGGATCTATCTATCTATCAGTCTGTCTGTCTGCTTGTTTGTCTGTCTGTCTGTCTGTCTGGCTGACCCGGCCCGGCTTCACCCAGTCCCTGGTGGGGAGCATCTCATTTAATTAATATAAGTAGTCATATAAGCTCTCCCGTTCCCGACTATCTGTCTGTCTGTCTGTCTGACCCGGCTTCACCCAGTCCCTGGTGGGGAGCATCTCATTTTATTCATATACGTAGTCATATAAGCTCTCCCGTTCCCGACTATCTGTTTGTCTGTCTATCTGTCTGTCTGTCTGTCTCGGCCCGGCTTCACCCAGTCCCTGGTGGGGAGCATGTCATTTAATTCATTCATATAAGTAGTCAAATAAGCTTCCGTTCCCGACTATCTGTCTATCTATCTGACCCGGCGTGGTTTCGCCCAGCTCCTGGCGCACAGTAACTTAAAAGAATGTCCTTCCACACACCATTCATTATTTTTAATGAAAACTGTTTTTAATCACCGACATGACAGTTGATAAGTTTTGTAAGCAGAAAAAGATGGGTTAAAATGTTATGCATAATGCATTATTTTTATGCAAACTTTAAAAATACCTTAAAGATTATATCATTATTTAATATAACTCATATGCCTAAAAATAACTATAGACAAAGAGTTTAACAATAGTGCAGGTAAGTCCAACAATATGACTATAAAGTATATAGAAATGTTATTAAAAGTTATGCCCCTTGAAATAACTTTTCTAGAGTGAAGTCCCCCTGCTATATAGACATTACATAATGAAAATGGAAAAGTAAATGTTATTAAATAAGTAGAAGATTTTACATTAAGAAATTATTATAGTCGGTTGCACAGGAATGAAAGGAAGACGTGTAGAAAATTTCATCTCAATTGGATGTACCGTTATCGAACGCATCCAATACATAAATCCGCACAAACAAACATACACTCTGTTTTATAGATATAGATTACATAATTCTGTGATAGTTTCAATGCCAAAGCTGGATAAGGATTTTATCATCTCTGTTGTTATCTTGTCAGGACCTGCAGCCTTTTCTTTTTTCATCTTTTTAATAGCCTTTTCTACTTCAGCCGTTAATATTTTTGGTCCATCTTGAGTATTATACAATGTTGGCCTATTGCCCTGTTGCCCCAGAATAAATCTTCTGTGTACTCTGCCCATCTTTTTATTATGCCAGTGTTATTAATTATAATTTCTCCATTTTTTCCTCTGATAAACCGTTTCCTGTTATATTATTTTTCTTCTTTGAAAATATTTTTATATGTTCACTAGCTGACCCGGCCCGGCTTCGCCCAGGCCATGGAGGGGATCTATCTATCTATCAGTCTGTCTGTCTGCTTGTTTGTCTGTCTGTCTGGCTGACCCGGCCCGGCTTCACCCATTCCCTGGTGGGGAGCATCTCATTTAATTCATATAAGTAGTCATATAAGCTCTCCCGTTCCTGACTATCTGTCTGTCTGTCTATCTGTCTGTCTGTCTGACCGGGCCCGGCTTCACCCAGTCCCTGGTGGGGAGCATCTAATTTAATTCATATACGTAGTCATATAAGCTCTCCCGTTCCCGACTATCTGTTTGTCTGTCTATCTGTCTGTCTGTCCCGGCCCGGCTTCACCCAGTCCCTGGTGGGGAGCATCTAATTTAATTCATATACGTAGTCATATAAGCTCTCCCGTTCCCGACTGTCTGTCTGTCTATCTGTCTGTCTGACCCGGCCCGGCTCCACCCAGTCCCTGGTGGGGAGCATGTCATCTAATTCATATAAGTAGTCAAACAAGCTTCCGTTCCCGACTATCTGTCTATCTATCTGACCCGGCGTGGTTTCGCCCAGCTCCTGGCGCACAGTAACTTAAAAGAATGTCCTTTCACACACCATTCAATGAAAACTGTAGAAAAAGATGAGTTACAATGTTATGCATTATGCATTATTTTTATGAAAACTTTGAAAATGCCTTAAAGATTATATCATTATTTATTATAACTCATATGCCTGAAAATAACTATAGACAAAGAGTTTAACAATAGTGCAAGTAAGTCCAACAATATGACTGTAAAGTATATAAAAATGTTATTAAAAGTTATGCCCCTTGAAATAACTTTTCTAGAGTGAAGTCCCCCTGCTATATAGACATTATATAATGAAAATGGAAAAGTAAATGTTATTAAATAAGTAGAAGATTTTACATTAAGAAATTATTATAGTCGGTTGCACAGGAATGAAAGGAAGACGTGTAGAAAATTTCATCTTAATCGGATGTACCGTTATCGAACGCATCCAATACATAAATAGCCACAAACAAACATACACTCTGTTTTATAGATATAGATGTAATTCTTCCGAGTTGTGTTTTATTTCCAGATCCTCTATTTCTATGCATTGTTTCTGCAACCACCCTTCTTTAGCAACTCTGCACATGTGACGTATTTCTCTATCTATTAATATATACGCTAGGGTGTTCTTTGCTTTCTTTCTTTGAGTTATTATACTCAAGATTTCATCGGTTATCCATAACTGTTTTGTTTTCTTATTTATCTTAACTGGCCAGGTGGTATTTGTAATCTGTATACTGGTTTTTACACTTTCTCATTTTGTATTAATTTTATCCTTAGGATTTTCTCGTCTATAGTGTTCCATACTTTCAATGATTAGCCCATAATATCTATATTTTGCTTCAACCAGGTATGGTTGACTTATTTCTGGTTGTTTCAATGCCGAAATATCTACTTGGGGTGTTTTCGATTTCCTTATTCCAGGGTTTTTAAGTTTTATTTGTAATTTTAAAACTACAGGATTATGGTCAGAGTTGATATCAGCACCAGGGTATGTTTTGGCATTTTTAACGTTGTTTTTAAATCTATTTCTAATCATAATGTAGTCAATTTGGTTTCTTGTTCTATCTCCAGGGCTTTTCCATGTATACAGTTTCCTAGGGTTATGTTGAAAGAATGTGTTGCAAACAATAAGATTGTTTTAATCACAGAACTGTATCAGCCGGTCTCTTCTGTGGTTTCTGTTTCTCATACCATATTGCCCTACTATCTGCTTACATTTATTTTTTCCAACTTTTGCGTTCACGTCTCCCATGACAATTAGGACCTCTGATGATTTTACATCTTTCAGTGTTTGTTGTAGGTCTTCATAATATTCTTCTAGCTGTTCATCACTATAATCAGTTGTTGGAGCATATATCTGAAGAATTACTATGTTGAATGGTCTTGCCTTAATTTTGAGAAGTATCATTCTATCTTTATGAGTCCAGAATCCACTAATATTTTCTCTAAATTTCGTTTTTTCTAAAATTCCTACTCATCTCTCGTGATGATCTCCTCCTGAGTTAATGAATATGTAATCTTCTCTCCTTATATAACTTGTATCTGTCCATCTTGTTTCAGATACGCCTAAGATATCTAAATTCATGTTTTTTGCTTCTTCAATAAGGTTATCAAACTTCCCTGCTTCATATAGGGTGCGTACGTTCCACGTACCAATTCTTAGACTTCTCCTTCTAATTTTCAGGTAGGTATTGTTGTCTCTTCCATGTGAATATTTACAACAGGCTCATCTCCAGGGGACCAAGAATTACCCGTATCGCGTTTTTTCTTGTTGCTGAATTACCATTGCTGTCTTTGGGATATTACATGGTGAGGTCCCAATCTCTTCAACGATGGCCAGCCATGTTCACTATCGTGTCCTGAACACGCTTCATGTGTGCCACACACCCTGCTGTTTCGCTTTCGAAGCCATTGATCTATTTAGATTCATCCGCCTTCTCCACCGTCCCAGTCTTTGTTTACTAGGGATGGACATTCCCTTAGTAGGATATTACCTCTACTTCACTCATGTAGTTTAGCCAGTCAGTCAAGAAGCTGGTATATCCCTTGGGATATGGCTGTCACTCACCGTGAGGTACTATCCCTCTCTCTTTACCCTACACCACCACCACCACCACTACTACTACTACTACTACTACTACTACTACTACTACTACTACTACTACTACTACTACTACTACTACTACTACTACTACTACTACTACTACTACTACTACTACTACTACTGTTGCTTTTGCTACGTGCAGGAAAATCATTTTAGTGTCGATACAGATTGCTATCAACAAACGTGCAACATACACTCAATGTCCAACAAAACTTGAGCCTCAGTACACTCCACGTTTCTGCAAGTCGACACCCCACAGACAGGCAACATGTTTCTGCTTTGTTACACCGCTCTTAATTTAATTTAAATAAGAACTCTTTTTTGCGGACGATCAAGCACTAATAGCAAAATCGGAATCAAAATTACAAGACCACATGAATAGTCTAAACGAAGTGTGTATGGAACATAACATGAAAAATAACACAAGTAAAACAGAGGTAATGACTGTAAGCAAAGAAGAAAGCACAATAAATATTCATCTTGAAGAACACCCCCTGAATCAAGTAAAGAGCTTCAAGTACCTGGGAAATATATCATCAAATGGCAAATCATTAGACGAGATCGAAAATAGATGCAATAAGGCAAACTAACTCAATGGAAAAATAGCGCCAATACTAAAGAACAAACATGTATCAATAGCCACTAAGAAAGCACTATACAACACAATCTCCCTGGCCGAGGTGTTAAACGACTTTCTCCGTAATCCCGTTTATCCACGTAGGGTAACGCAGCACGCGAGAATTGGAAGCGGTTCTCCCCGCGTTGGTAACTTACGGGATAAGTTAGCCGGCCGCTCAGAAAGCAATGGCAAACTACTGAGCGTAATCTTGCCTAGTACATCAACAGCAGCTGGAAAATGCTGATGTTGACTGCAACGTCCTGTAAGGGATATGCAAAAAAAAAAAACACACACACACACACACACTCACACACACACACACACACACACACAATCTTCCTACCAACTCTATGCTACCAATGCCAAACCTGGACAATGACAGAAAAAGAGAAAAGAAAAATTACAACAACAGAAATGAGATTCCTGAGAAGAATACTCAATGTATAAAGACGAGAGAAAATGAGAAATGAAGAAATCAGGACTAAAGTTGGAGTTACAGCAGCCCTAGATTTTATCAGAAAACAGCAGGTTAAATGGTTCGGCCATATAACTAGATTACCAACTAACAGTATACCTCAACAAGCAATGGTGTTCAGACCAGACGGAAGCAGAGGAAGATTCCGGCCACCTAAACGATGGATAGAGGGAATTACGGAGAGCACGGGAACCTCGATATATGAAGCCTATGCATGGATACTCTCTCATTATTAATGCTTCAGCTCGACAGCGCAAGGTATAAGAGGAACCTGATGAGATGAGATTGTTACACGGCTGAAACGGATCAAACCAGGATCTTATATATCAATAGGCTGACATGCTACCTTGTCACTACGAAAACAATTTTAACCTGTAACATTAGGGCATTCATTCATTCATTCATTCATTCAATTTTAAATCATCTGCTTTTATCCTACTAAAATAAATTTTCCAATCTGTACTTAATATTTTTTAATGGATTGGCTTCATATTTAAATAATGATTCCCACTTTCAGTGTGTTTCTGGCGTCATATTGCATGTTTACATATAACTATCATCTACTGCATATAGTACCTTGCAAGGGAGGAGGGGATCCTTGAGCCTGAGCAATGAAGGCCGTCTGGCTAGTGCAGTCGCCGCGAACTGTGCTGGATCATCATCATCATCATCATCATCATCATCATCATGTGCCACGCCGATAAACGTGAGCGGTCATGATTCGCCATTTCACTCGATCACAAGAGTCGTGGATCAGCTCAGTGTTCTTGTCTCGACCATGCCACGTGGTAAAACCATTTACGTATTTACTTCCCTGTCTTCCCCTTATTCTCTTCCCCTCGATCATGCCAGTTGTCACCAAGTTCTACAATTTATTTATTTCCATAACATGTCCAAAACATGTTGACTGTCTACGTCTAATTTCTTTAATCAGTTTACGATTTTCATTTCTATCTTATAGGTCTTGGTCATTGGTTTTTCTGTCTCTCCGTGCTATCCTTTACATTCTCCTCAGAAACCACGTTTCTGCAGCCATCAGATGTGTTTCAGCTTGACTACTTATTGTCCACGCTTCACATCCATACAAAAGTACAGGTTCTATGTAGTATTTCAACATTCTTTTTCTCGTTGCAATTGATATCTTTTTATTGGTCAGTATGTTTTCCATCTTGCAAAAGGTTATTTTCGCCATGGCGATTCGTGTTCTAATCTCCTCAAGGCATCTCCCATCACATGTTATGACTGTTCGAAGATAATTGTACCGATTAACTTGTTTAAGAATATTTCCATTTACTTGTATATCACATTGTGGTACTTCGTTCTTCATGTTGACTACCATAATCTGTGTCTTCTTACAATTTAATTCTAACCCTAGTTGTTCACTCTGTGCAATAACCGCATCTACTAAATGTTGCAGGTCCTGCTCATTGTCTGCAATCAATACTGTATCATCTGCATATCTAATGTTATTGATGTTTCTTCCCCCAATGATGATTCCTTTCATGTGCAGGATAGGATTTTCTTTATGCCGCCGACAGAAAAAAATCCACGCCTTACCGAGTATTCGAATCCGGGTCTCCCGAAGGAGAACCCGGCGTTCTTGGCCACTCGGCCAGCCGCTCCTCTTACATATAACTACCTCTGCATTTTCTCGTTCATATCCAATTATTATGATGATAATTTGCTTATCAAAGCCTTTGTTTTTATCCACAATGCCCACTTAGTTATCTGTATGCTGTTCTAGCTAACTTATATCCGTTGAAACTTTCAAGTTTATGTCGTGATTTCATTGCTGGAATTATGGGTCTAATTACATCCCTGCTGACCAAACTGCCCGAAACGTGATCACTCTGACTGTCAAACGGAGCCCGCCACAGCAGGCGGCGGTGTTGTGGCTCTGGCACGGAAGGGACATTGCTCAACATCTACATAATGGCCTGTAGACCGGACCTTTGCCGTGGCCATGCTGGTAGCTAACGGAATCCATTATGGTTGCCAAAGGTTTGCGTGACAGCCGGTCAAATGACCGCTTGGCGAAACGGCTAATGGATCATCCAGGATAAATCAGGAGCACACCGCTGGGGTAGGCGTGCCCCCCCCCCCCCGGGGGTGGGGGGAGGGGAGAACTGTCAGCTGGATTAGATTGTTGGCGAGACCTGCATAAAAGTGAACAATCTTGGAGCATTGTCGGAGCCGTTGTGTCCATTATATGGGAGTCATGGTGGAGAAGTCACGTTGAGCTGGTGGAGTCATGGTGGAGAGATCACGTTGTGCCGGTGGAGCCCTGGTTGAGAAGTCACGTTGTGCTGGTGGAGTCATTGTGGGGTCACGTGTTGCTAGTGGGTTCATGGTGGGGTAACCTTGTGCTGGCGGAGTCATGGTGGAGAAGACACGTTGTGCTGGTGGAGTCATGGTGGGGTAAGGTTGTGCTAGTGGAGTCATTGTGGGGGTCACGTGTTGCTAGTGGGGTCAAGGTCGGGTGTCACGCTGTATTAGTGGAGTCATGGTGGGTTCACGTTGTGCTAGTGGGTCACTATGGGAGTCACGTTGTGCTAGCTGAGTCATGGTGGGGTCACATTGTGCAAGTTGGATCATGGTGGGGTAACGTTGTGCTAGTGGAGTCATGGTGGGAGTAGCTCAGTGCTAGTGGGATCATGGTATGCTAGTGGAGTCATGGTATGCTAGTGGAGTCATGGTATGCTAGTGGAGTCGCGGTATGCTAGTGGAGTCACGGTATGATAGTGGAGTCATGGTATGCTAGTGGAAGTAATGGTATGCTAGTAGGTGGAGTCACGGTATCTAGTGCAGTCACGGTATGCTAGTGGAGTCATGGTATACTAGTGGAGTCATGGTATGCTAGTAGAGTCATGGTATGCTAGTGGAGTCATGGTATACTAGTGGAGTCATGGTATGCTAGTAGAGTCATGGTATGCTAGTGGAGTCATGGTATGCTAGTGGAGTCATGGTATGCTAGTGGAGTCATGGTATGCTAGTGGAGTCATGGTATGCTAGTGGAGTCATAGTATACTAGAGGAGTCATGGTATGATAGTTGAGTCATGGTATGCTAGTGGAGTCATGGTATACTTGTGGAGTCATGGTATGCTAGTGGAGTCATGGTATGCGAGTGGAGTCATGGTATGCTAGTGAAGTCATGGTATGCTAGTGGAGTCATGGTATGCTAGTGGAGTCATGGTATACTAGTGGAGTCATGGTATGATAGTGGAGTCATGGTATGCTAGTGGAGTCATGGTATACTAGTGGAGTCATGGTATGGTAGTGGAGTCATGGTATGCTAGTGGAGTCATGGTATGCCAGTGGAGTAATGTTATGCCAGTGGAGTCATGATATTCTAGTGGTGTAATGGTATGCTAGTGGAGTCATGATATGCTAGCTGGCTCACGGTATGCCATTAATAGCAGTCATGAAATACTCTCCGTGTCTTGTTAAATTCGTCGAGGCACAGCATGCTAGTGATTCAATTTCTTCCTCGTAATCGTCGTGTTTTTTTTTTTTCTTCCTCTTTATCTCTTACCTCTGCTAGCTCACAAATCACCAGGCCTGGCTCTCATATAAAACTGACAAGCCCTCGTCACTTCCTCCATTACCATAGTTTTTCATACACCAGGATATGGTAATTCTGGGCCGCGTGACCTCACATGGCCGACAATCCATGAGGACAAGTCCCACATTTGTTGCCCCTTTCACGTCACACCCACCCGCCTAGTTGTCATATTTTGTCTTGAACTTACACTCTTTGAGTCTGCAGTCTCCGTGGCAAAGTGGTTACACCACATGCCTCACGTTCCCGAGGTTTCCAGTTCGATTCCGGGCTACCTCGTTCGGTTCAAATGTTAAATTTTCTCGAAGACACCTGGGGTCGTCGCTGGAACTAAGGAGTTCGTGTTTTGTGTGCCGCTTTCGGCGATCGAAATAGACCGAGCCATGTGCGATCACACCTGGTGCAGTAAAGTCGAACCTCTTGTCCTGTTAACCCGTACATCCTGTTTCCCCACCACCATATAGCAAAGAATACCATGGACAGACAGAAAACCCAATGACCAAGTCCTACAAGAAACACATGAAACCTGTAAACTGATTGGAGAAATTAGACGTATACAGTCACAGTATTTTAGACACGTTATGAGAAGAAATAAACTAGAGAACTTAGTGACAAATGGCAAGATTGGCGGAAACAGAACAAGGGAATGCGGAGAAGTAAATACCTGGATGGCTTGGCCACGTGGCATGGTCGAGACAAGAACACAGAGCTGACCCACGACTCTGGTGATCGCGGTAGATTGCGAAACATGACCGCCGACGCTTATAGGCATGGCACATGATAATGATGATATAGTTTTTCATACACCGGTTAATGGTAAGGCCATGGCTCGGGCACCGTTCCTGGAGCCGGCAGCTCTGGAGACAGGGTCTACAGTTCCTACCCTTTCAGCGCCGACCCCCATCCGCTCAGTTGTCATATCTTTCTTTACCAGAAAGTCTTTGAGTCTGAGATGGCCGGTTCTGATCCTACAGGCGATCAAGTGATCCTCTGTGAGTAACAATAAGTACCCGTTGTGACGTTCCTGTGCCCGGCATTTTCTTCAGCCGTTATTCTATGAAGTTATGACTGTGTACTGAGTGGTGACTGCCTTGGCAAGCGATCTCTATTTCATCGTCTGCTATCACAAGTATCGGCGTCTGTGGCATGGGGCTAGTGAATGCAGCCTCACAATCTCAATATACCGGGATCGAGGTCCGCCATGAGAGATTGGGGGGAAGATCGCTTTCCGTTGATTTTCACAATGGTATCAGCGTCGGGCGATCATAAGATAATGGCAAATTACCAAACGTAAAGTGTCCCAGAAATTCACAACAATCAAATGACAAAGTACATAATGTAACATTTCCTGTAACAGCCAATAAATTGTAGGGTTAATTGCGATGTCCTGTAAAGAACATGCAACAAACTAACTTATCCAAACACAGCTTGACCACAGCAAACCTCACACTGATGTCTGTAACCACCGATAGCATCCACTGTGATTGTCCCCATCTATCGATTCCCCCCTTAAATTATCTTTCAGACTACAATGAATAATATGAATATGAAATCAACAATCAACATCATTAGAATCGGGAATTCCCGCATGTGCACCGTTTCCTACTTCCGTGGCCAACCAAGAGCTGGTGGTACCAGTGACCGCCTGACAGCGTCGGCCTGTGTTTTCTTTTCGGTTTAAGTGTCGTCTGGACTCTGCTTACCCATTTCTGGATCAGCTTCTCCAATTGTAAATCCGCTGTTTGTACTGCTGCACTTTTCCTTCCATCCCAAAAAGCTTTCACCGCCAAAGCCTTGTCATTATCTGCTCGCGCGTCCAAAGGAGCTCCTGCAGCCAGTCAATCAGCCTGTCATTTTCACGCACACCCATTTTACATGGTCAGTAAATGCATGATATTCTCTTCACGTTCACCCGTACAACATTGCAGTTATAGGCACATTTCAAGCCAACGAACGAAGAATGAATGAACGAACAAACTTTATTTTCAAAGAGTTAAGAATTGGGCACGCAGGCCACACATTCTGCCCTTCTTCTCTATTTCTTCCCATACATTATTTCATTCAACATCACTTATGAAGCTAATCTTGGACAACAAAGGAACAATAAGCATTGAAACGCTTGAAAAATAATCAACAACACATGACTCAATGAGGCAATATTTAACATGGGCATTATAAGTAAAGCAAGTCACCCCACACTGAACATACCAATTGTTATTGTACGTATCAGGCTTTGCGAGTGGATCATAAGGACAACATGTTGTTATGTACTACTCCCAGTCGTGGACATGCCTTCGTTACCGCCTCCAGCTGTATTCTGATGCTAGAAGTCGTGATGCCATATTTCATTTTGTTACACAGATTCCGCTCTGTGCTAAGAAGTAACCGACGTGCCTGGAAGTTCGTAGCGATGATTGGAGGACGGTGTTTGGTGTAGGAGAGCCTGACATACGATACCATAACATGTAGTCTGAGAATGGAGGTAGAGAGAGTCACGGGGGCGTTCTGCAGGCTGGAACACAAACAACACGCGCGTGTCGTAATTGTAACGGACTCACACAGAATGATGAGAAGGGTGGAGACATGTATGCTTCGGGCAGAGTGGCAGGCTTTCAATCAAAAATTTAAAACTAAAAACAGGGAACGTCTGTTGGATCCTTCCCCCCCCCCCCCCCCAGGACAAGCTGGTGTAGTGGGAAACGAGAAGGCGGATAGATTGGCTGGGTCTGCACTCGGGGGGAGGGGGGGGGTGATACAGCAGAAGTAGTCGGGGCCCTTAGGAATCATGTGTATAGTGGAGAAGAATAAATAGATCACCACGGCCTGGAGAGAATGGTGCTGCAGGGAGTGACCAGAGGATCTGGCCAGCACTAAAAACTCCGAGAAATGGTCAGTCGGACACATAATCACACTGCTACTGGTACTGTTAGTAGTGGGACTCTTCGCTGGCTGTTGCAGATGTCGGTTCATGACTCAACTCAACATAGCGTCCCTGAATCCGTGCAATGGTTAGACAAAAATCCAGGCAACAATTCCAGGATGATCTCTTCGGGTCTTCGGTGTTACGTTCTGACATTCGCACCACTGTTGTACTTTTTGAACGTTATATATACAGAAAATGGATTGACAGCATCAATCACACGGAATGGCATTACCCAGTGCCATCTATGGACTGATGTGGAACGTCAACTATTCTTCCTAGCGACTCTTAATGGCAATAGGGGAAGATTATTTACATATATATATTTCGCATATCCTTTACAGGACATTGCAGTCATTTTTCAGCTGCTGTTGATGTCTTGGCAAATTTTACGTTCAGTAGTTTGCCATCTCGCGCAGCTGTGTTTCCTACGAGAGTATACCGGATTACGAACAGCGTCGATAACCACTTCGCCCGCAATGTCATTCTTTTCACATACGGGTTCTCAATCCGTTAACCCGCCATCTCCACCTGGCCCCCCTCCCCCCACCCCAGTCGTTCGACCACCTCTCCTTAGTCCATAGATAATCTACTACCTACCAAGAAGTGCATTCCATGCCAGCCTATCAGCCTGTTCATTCCCCCCGCATTCTCACATGGCCAGGACAAAAAGATCTGGAGTCATTTAAAGGGGACGGACCTTCCTCTGTGGATTTGATTGGCATCTCCTGTCAATGACAAGCGAACGTCGGTCTAGTCCCATCCTTTCTGTATGAGCGGTACTAATTTACATCTCGCAGACATACTAATATGCCTCTGGCAGATATGAAGTTCCAGTACTGGTTTGGCATTCCCCGCTAGTTGCTGGCCTGGGAACTGGGGAAGGAGAGCGCAGTAACACAATCCCCAGTGGAGATGATGCTTTGAGACCGGGTCGGTGGCCAGACCCCCTCCTATACCAACCTTCTATCAGACAGAGGCCGGCAGATTTCAGTGTTGAGATGAACTAAGCGCCAGAGCGTCGGACTCAGTCTTCCAGAATACATGTTGTCCCGAAGCAGTTTACCGCTGTGGGTCTGTGATGTGATAGCGCCATCACATTGTGTAGGTCTGGATGCACGGAGGATTAGGTGGCCAGTCTGTGCCTCACTTTCGCATATGACGAACCCCAGCGTACGTGTCCGGTCGTGCTCTTGACTTTAACACCGCAGCCCTCTATCAGCCACGCTAGTGCGCCCACACACCATCTCGGGGACTCACGAATCCCCAGACAGGTGGGTAAACCCCACAGAGGGTCAGTATACAAGGGAATATAGGTATATGTATACATGCCCACTTCATTAGCAGACACTCGCTGTGGGGTGTGAAGTGGAAAGACCATTACAGTTGTGTAGGCCTCAGGTAAGTTAGTTGCATATCCTTTACATGACGTCGCAGTCAACCTAAGCACATTTCGTTCTTTGTTGTTTCTTGGAAAACGTAACGTCCTGACAGTTACATAACAGCGCCCGCTATATAGAGATATGAGTCATAGTTACATAAGGATAAAGAGAATATTAGATAAACGAGTCACGCCATCAGGATTCACGATTTACTAGCCATTATAAAATAATAATATTTTAGAAGTCATGAAATGTAACAGCGTGACATTTTTGTGTCCATTACAACTCCAATTTCCCAGCTCGGCGGCAATCATTCTGTAATAATTTGATAAATTAATGCTGGGCTAGAAATGATTTGTTGCGTCTGTTCAACCGTGATAACAATCGACTCTTATTGATATGCTTTCAGTCGGTTTTCTATTCATGTCAGTTTGCTATTTACCTCGCTAACTTACTTGTTTATGTACAAAACAAGCATTAATATAACTTGAGGAAATGGGTGTGCACAAATAAAAACTGCTTAATTTCGACGCAGATGGTCTACGCTATGGAAACTAAAGGCTCTCAGAAATATATGAAATATTACTTCTTTTTTTCTTCTGTTTCTCGAGCATCTATGACCGTGGGGCAAGTGTGATGTATCCTTCTCTCTCTGTCTCTCTCTCTCTCTCTCTCTCTCTCTCTCTCTCTCTCTCGCTCTCTCTCTCTCTCTCTCTCTCTCTCTCTCTCTCTCTCTTTCTCTCTCTCTCTCTCTCTCGTTTATGTTTACAACATTCATTTGACAATGTGTTTTCCTATGTGAATGTATTATGCATTATTGAAGAACGAAAAATGAGTGATTGGAAGGGCCGAATGTAAACCAATTTGTTACCCTTTTAAAATAAAGTACGTTCGTTCGTTCGTTCTCTCTCTCTCTCTCTCTCTCTCTCTCTCTCTCTCTCTCTCTCTCTCTCTCTCTCTCTCTCTCTCTCTCTCTCTCTCTCTCTCTCTCTCTCTCTCGCTCTCTTTCCGAAAATAAGACTATAGCTATAATTCCGTTCTCAGATATAATTTCAAGAGGTCCCTCCATCTTATCCATGGACACCCTTAAGGTATTGAAGTTTATAATTGTTCCGTGCACGCCTTATTTGTCTTTCTGCTTGTGGCAACATCATATTAGTCTATAGGGTTCCAGATTGAAGCGCCTGTTATCAACAAAATGACGACGCCACAATTAGCTGATTCACTGCCATGCGCCACTTTATTGACAGAATAGAACTTCCAGTGACTGCCGTCCGCCACTTTATTGACAGAGTGTTGACAGTTCGGTGTTTCATTCCTCTTATTTTCTGCGATTCGTAATCCCGTATACCCGAGTTCGAAACACAACGGTGCTGGTTTATTTTCTAATAAGGTATAGGTGCTGGTCGTTCAGAAAGCAATGGCAAACTACTGAGCGTAAAACTTACCCAGGAATCACGAACAGCCAAAATGCTGGGGTTGGCTGCTACGTCCTGTGAAGGACATGCAACTATTTTTTATGGCAGCGCCCTATGGTTCGTCCATTTACGCCAGATAATCGTGTCAACAATTTTAGATTATAGTTATTCTGATCTTATGGAGTTTGTGAAATACCGCAAAACTGATAGCACGTGCAGTAATGTGGTTATTCAGTTAAATTGTTTAGCATTATGGAAAACAAAACTAACACTACTAAGAGTTAAAATTCGTCATCAAATGATGGCACATGTCGAATTGTGCTTGCTCTGATAGGCCACACGTGTGTCCTAAGTTTGCTTTGCCTATCACAAATAAGCTGAGGAGTATTTAAATAATTAAATAGAAACGAATGATACTTATAACTAAATAGAAAATAGTGTATATACTGTAATGAGTACAAATCTGCCTCGTGTTTTCCTGACTTATTCCATTTTGTGTGAAAATGATGTACTTCAACATATGATGTTTTACTTGTGTTTTGATGGTGTTAAGGAGTAGTTCTTGTGATATTGGTGAGGAGCAGGGTGTATTTATAATTATTCAGTAAATTTAATTGGATTATCATCAAAGATTAAGGAGTAGTGCCTTGGTAAGTGGACAATTTAAATAATTGTCACCACTGTCTTTTAATTTTCTATAACAAATTCCAACATCATTTTATTATATTTCTAACCTATATCAATAGTAGCAATACTAACGTGTACTTTGTGCAACCTTATTTAATTTGATATATAATACAATATAATTGCTACTATTTTAAAAATGTTTAGGTCATGATTGTGAGACAACCCTGCTTCCCATCAATTTCTGCTTGGTCTAAAATCACTTTTTGGTTGGCAGTGAATTAGTTAATGTTTGCAGCAATGGATCTCCAGCGCTTACTGACTCTCGTTTTAGTTGTACACTCCAATATACTGCTGCTTGTCCATCACATAATGTTACATTAGCCAAGCAGCCAGGAGGAAGAGTCGGCCTCCCTGAGTGCGTCTCTATAAGCCATGAGCGGGGTACGAAGAATGATACATGGCAGCGAAGGCGAACTCTAGTGCATAGTGAACCGTCGGCGTGGAAGCGACAGGGGCAAACGGCTGGCTTCAAACTGCCAGGGGTAATAGGAGATGTGTGCGGCTCTTCTCCCCGAAGGAGGGGTGACTTGAGAGCAGGCACAGTTCGAGTTCTAGGAAAAATACGAAGACAGTTCAAAGAGAACGTAAAGCACGAGGACAACGCATAGAGAACGGAAATCACGAAGACAACCCAAAGAGAACGTAAAACACTAAGACAACGCAACGTCTCGAAATATGGTTCGGATGGACGGCAGGAGAAAGACACTCGGAGTCATGGCGGCCAAGTCCCCCCCCCCCCCAATATAGTGAATAAGGTAAAGGGCCAAGACATTCTGGGAAGAGGGACCACATCTGACGGTCAGATGCCTCCTGTCGTGCTTGCTCCGCGGTGGAGTTTTTATCACGACTTCCTGCTTGTAATGTTGCCTATCTTTTGCTCGCCCGCCCACGACGTTTCCCCGCAGTATAAATATATAATTAGAAAACAAATAATTGCTTGCCAGAAGAGGGAAAACATGTCTTCTAGCTCCTGCTCATGTCCATCATCTTGTAACAGGTGTCAAATCGGTGTGGATACACAAGTCACCGTTGTTTCTTATTTTTGTTGACAGCGAGTCAAGACCGCATTACCACATCGGGCGAAAGATCGGGCTTTGTGTCACACTTGTCTCATTATGAAGGTGCTGTTTGATATCGTGGTTTCCCTAACTCTCATTGTCTTTTTTCCAGCCTGTTCCAATTTTCCAGTTTCTTCCACTTTTCCAGCCTGTTCCACTTTACCAGCCAGTTCCATTTTTCCAGCCTGTTTCACTTTATCAGCATGTTCCACTTTATCATCCTGTTCCACCTTTTCGGCCTGTTCGACTTTACCAGCTTCTTCCACTTTACCAGCATGTTCCACTTTTCTTGCCTGTTCCCATATTGCAGATGGTTCCACTTTTACAGCCTGTTCCACTTTTCATGCCTGTTCCACTTTTCCAGCCTGTTCCACTTTTCCAGCTTGTACGACTTTTCCAGCCTGTTCCACTTTACCAGCATGTTCCACTTTTCTAGCCTATTCCACTTTTCCAGCATGTTCCACTTTTCCATCGTGTTTAACTTTTCCAGCATGTTCTTCTTTATCAGTCTGATCCACTTTTCCAGTATGTTCCACTTTACCAGCATGTTCCACTTTTCCAGTCTGTTCCACTTTTCCAGCATGTTCCAATTTTTCAGCATTTTCCACTTCCAGCATGTTCCACTTTACCAACATGTTCCACTTTTCAAGCACGTTCCACTTTACCAGCATGTTCCACTTTTCCAGCATGTCCACTTTACCAGCAAGTTCACTTTACCAGCATGTTCCACTTTTCCAGCCTGTTCCACTTTACCAACATGTTCCACTTTTCCAGCATGTTCCACTTTTCCAGCATGTTCCACTTTTCCAGCATGTTCCACTTTACCAGCATGTTCCACTTTTCCAGCATGTTCCACTTTTCCAGCATGTTCCACTTTTCCAGCATGTTCCTGTGGGGAAGTGAAGCAGTAGATCGGCAATGTACTTGTTTGTTTTCCACTTTTACGTTGTTCTTACTTTTGAACTGCCTTTCTTTCTTTCTTACTTTCTTTCTTTGTTTCTTTCTTTCTTCTTTTCATCTTGTTGTTGTACTTGTGGTGTTGTTTTTTTTTTTTTTTTCATGTCTTTTAATTTCTTTTTTAAGTTTTTTTTTTGTTTTTTTTGTAGTCCTGTCTCCGCCTCTGTCGTCTTAAATCATCATCATCAAGTGCCATGCCGGTACGCGTGGGCGGTTATGGTTCGACATCTCACGCTGTCGGTCACCAGTCTCTAATCAGGTCTGTGTTATGTCCTAACCATGTCATGCTGCCAGACCATCAAGGTATTTATCCTTTAATCTTCCTCTTGCTCTCTTTCCATCAACCTTGCCAGTTGTCACTATATTTTCAAGTCTATTTCTCCTCATAACATGTATTCTTTGCATTTTTTTTTCTCTAAAACCGCATTTCCGCCCTCATTAGATGTTTCTCAGCTTGTCTTTTAATTGCCCATGTTTCACACGCATGCAACAACCTTGGTTCTATATAGCACTTCAACATTCTTTTTTTCACTGCAATTGACAACTTTTTGTTGGTAAGTATGCTTTCCAACTTGCAGAAGGCGTCTCCCATCAGATGTTACGACTTTACCGAGATAGTTGTACCGATTCACCAGTTTAAGAATATTTCCATTAACGTGGATATTACAATGTGGTATTTTTTAATTCTTGGTTTTGTTTTGTTTGCAATACAATTGCAAACCTAGTTTCTCGCTGTGTATAATAACCCCATCCACTAAATGTTGTGAATACTGCTCGTTGTCAGCAATCAATACTGAATACAATCAAGACTGGGAGTCTCCGTGGCGAAGTGGTCAAGCCGTTTGACTCGGGCTCCGAAGGTTGTGGGTTCGATTCCAGGCCGCGTCCTTCGGTTCACAAGTGAAATTTTCGGAGACTCCTGTGGGTCGTCGCTAGAGCTACGGAGTTCGTGCTTTGTGCGACGCTTTCCGCGCTGCAGAAAGATACCGAGCCATATGGGATAAAACCCGGCGCAATGAAGTCGATCCTGTCGACTTTTAAGCGACTTTTAATCAATACTGCATCGTCCACATATCTTATATTGTTGATGTTTTGTCCTCCGAATGCAACTCATTTCATATCCTCAAAAGTTCTCATAATATTTTCACTATAAAGGCAGAAACGATCTGGAGACATTACACATCCCTGTCGTACACCTCTCCTGATAGGCTGGAATTGACCCACTTCATTATCAATTTTTATGGCAGGTGCATGTTTCCAGTAAATGTTTTGTATAACTCTAGGACAGTGGTTCTCAACCTTTTTTGGCCCGTGCCCCACTTCACCATATCGGTGAGAACCACTGCTTTAGGATTTTTTCTATCCAACTGGAGGTCTGCCAGCATTTTTACCATGTCAGTATTTCTTATTCTATAGAAAGAGTTCATGTAATCAATGTAGCAAAGATGAAGGTCGTTACTGATTTCTGTTAACGCTCTGTTATTGTTTTCATCAAATAAAAAGCATTTGTTGTACCTTTGCCTTCTAGAAACTCACATTGTTCTTAACCTATTTCTGGTTTTATTTCCCTTCTAACCCTGCACGTGATGATCCTTAGTCAAATCTTTGTGATGTGACTCATTATACTGATTATGAGATGTTGATCACATTCCAAGACTCCTGATTGTTTTAGGAATTGCAATAAATAGTGAATGGGAATATAACCAGTATTTTTTAAAATATTGTTTAGCAATCTGATAACTTGGTCTATACCATACTCTTCTATAGTATTAATCATCTCGGTTGTCATGTTGTCTGGACCTGGGGCCTTGCCAGTTTTTATTTGATTGAGAGCATGCTGAACTTCCATCTTCAATATTGGTGACCCCTCCATATTATAAGAAATATCCAACTGTTCTTCGCGTGTACCATTATACGTTTTTTTTCTCGTATCCTGACTATGTATCTCAGATCTGATTTTCCTAAATAGCTGAGGTAAATTCTGGTAATTCTTACAATTATTCTCTCTCTATTTCTCTCTCTCTCTCTCTCTCTCTCTCTCTCTCTCTCTCTCTCTCTTTCTCTCTCTCTCTCTCTCTCTCTCTCTCCTCTCTCTCTCTCGCTCTCTCTCTCTCTCTCTCTCTCTCTCTCTCTCTCTCTCTCTCTCTCGTATGTCTACAACATTCATTTGACCATGATTTTATCCCTATGTGAATGTATTATGCACTATTGATGAACGAAAGATGAGAGATTGGAAGGGCTGAATGTAAGACGGGCCTGCGTGCCCAATTTGTTACCGTTTGAAAATAAAGTTCGTTCGTTCGTTCATTCTCTCTCTCTCTCACTCTCTCTCTCTCTCTCTCTCTCTCTCTCTCTCTCTCTCTCTCTCTCTTCATTTCTCTCTGCCACTCACTTTCTCTCTAACACACACACACACACACACACACACACACTTGGCAGTCGAGTCTTTACTGGAGCTCAAGAAGCAACAAAGGGCAAATCCCCAGCAGCCAGTGGTATATGTAGTCCATCTACGGCTCCCTCTGCCAGTGGTATATGTAGTCCATCTACGGCTCCGTCTGCCAGTGGTATATGTAGTCCATCTACGGCTCCCTCTGCCAGTGGTATATGTAGTCCATCTACGGCTCCCTCTGCCAGTGGTATATGTAGTCCATCTACGGCTCCGTCTGCCAGTGGTATATGTAGTCCATCTACGGCTCCGTCTACCAGTGGTATATGTAGTCCATCTACGGCTCCGTCTGCCAGTGGTATATGTAGTCCATCTACGGCTCCGTCTGCCAGTGGTATATGTAGTCCATCTACGGCTCCCTCTGCCAGTGGTATATGTAGTCCATCTACGGCTCCGTCTGCTAGTGGTATATGTAGTCCATCTACGGCTCCGTCTACCAGTGGTATATGTAGTCCATCTACGGCTCCGTCTACCAGTGGTATATGTAGTCCATCTACGGCTCCGTCTGCCAGTGGTATATGTAGTCCATCTACGGCTCCCTCTGCCAGTGGTATATGTAGTCCATCTACGGCTCCCTCTGCCAGTGGTATATGTAGTCCATCTACGGCTCCCTCTGCCAGTGGTATATGTAGTCCATCTACAACTCCCTCTGCCAGTGGTATATGTAGTCCACCTACGGCTCCGTCTGCCAGTGGTATATGTAGTCCATCTACGGCTCCGTCTGCCAGTGGTATATGTAGTCCATCTACGGCTCCGTCTACCAGTGGTATATGTAGTCCATCTACGGCTCCGTCTGCCAGTGGTATATGTAGTCCATCTACGGCTCCGTCTACCAGTGGTATATGTAGTCCATCTACGGCTCCGTCTACCAGTGGTATATGTAGTCCATCTACGGCTCCGTCTGCCAGTGGTATATGTAGTCCATCTACGGCTCCCTCTGCCAGTGGTATATGTAGTCCATCTACGGCTCCCTCTGCCAGTGGTATATGTAGTCCATCTACGGCTCCCTCTGCCAGTGGTATATGTAGTCCATCTACAACTCCCTCTGCCAGTGGTATATGTAGTCCACCTACGGCTCCGTCTGCCAGTGGTATATGTAGTCCATCTACGGCTCTGTTTGCCAGTGGTATATGTAGTCCACCTACGGCTCCGTCTGCCAGTGGTATATGTAGTCCATCTACGGCTCCGTCTGCCAGTGGTATATGTAGTCCACCTACGGCTCCCTCTGCCAGTGGTATATGTAGTCCATCTACGGCTCCGTCTGCTAGTGGTATATGTAGTCCATCTACGGCTCCGTCTGCCAGTGGTATATGTAGTCCATCTACGGCTCCCTCTGCCAGTGGTATATGTAGTCCATCTACGGCTCCGTCTGCCAGTGGTATATGTAGTCCATCTACGGCTCCGTCTGCCAGTGGTATATGTAGTCCATCTACGGCTCCGTCTGCCAGTGGTATATGTAGTCAATCTACGGCTCCGTTTGCCAGTGGTATATGTAGTCCATCTACGGCTCCCTCTGCCAGTGGTATAGGTAGTCCATCTACGGCTCCGTCTACCAATGATCTGCACCGTTCCTTCCCTCCACTAGTTAATGTTGGTTTACACAAAGTTACCATGTGGTGTCACTGTAAATACGCCGAACTATCGCAGGTTATCGTTACCATCACACGTAGCACTTGCTGTGTCTTCACGTGACATCTGTCGTCATTTCCTCTTCTGCATTTGATGTTCTCGCTGATTCGTCACTATCCAGCATAATTGCCCTTCATCGATGCGAAGTCGCCATTTGGAGTCGGCAGGTTCGTGTTCCATTTCATCTCTTCTTCTTCTTCTTCTTCTTCTTCTTCTTCTTCTTCTTCTTCTTCTTCTTCTTCTTCTTCTTCTTCTTCTTCTTCTTCTTCTTCTTCTTCTTCTTCTTCTTCTTCTTCTTCTTCTTCTTCTTCTTCTTCTTCTTCTTCTTCTTCTTCTTCTTCTTCTTCTTCTTCTTCTTCTTCTTCCTGTTATGTTGGTCATATCCACACAAGAAATCCTTGTTTATGAATATTGTTGTACTTAAGGACCTACAAATAACTAATTACGTTACAAATTAACATACCATTCATCCATCATGTGCCATGCCGATCAGCGTGGGCGGTCATGTTCTGCCATCTCACTCGATCACCAGAGTAGTGGATTAGCTCCGTGTTCCTGTCTCAACCATGCCACGTGGCCAAGCCATCCAGGTATTTATTTATCGCTCTTCCCCTTGGTCTTTTCCCTTCGATTTTGCCAGTTGTCACCAAGTTCTCCAAGTCATTTATTTTCATAACATGCCCAAAAAATTTTGACTGTCTACGTCTAATGTCTCTAATCAGTTTACGATCTTCATTTGTTTCTTGAAGGACTTGTTCATTGGTTTTTCTGTCTGTCCATGGTATTCTTTGCATTTTCCCCAGAAACCACATTTCCACAGCCATCAGCTGTTTTTCAGCATGACTGCTTATTGTCCACGCTTCACATCCATTCAGAAGTATAGGTTCTATGTAGCACCTCAACACTCTTTTTCTCGTTTCAATTGATATCTTTCTATTGGTCAGAATGTTTTTCATCTTGCAAAAGGCTACCTTCGCAATGGCAATTCTTGTTCTAATCTCTTCGAGGCATCTCCCATCAGATGTTACGACTGTTCCGAGATAACTGTATTGATTCACTTGCTTAAGAATATGCCCATTTACTCGTATATCACATTGTGGTATTTCCTTCTTCCCAGTGACGACCATAATCTGTGTCTTCTTAATATTAAATTCTAACCTTAGTTGTTCACTGTGTGCAATAACCGCAGCTACTCGGTTTTGCAAGTCCTGTTAATCGTCTACAATCAAGACTGTATCATCTGCATATCTAATGTTATTGATGTATCGTCCCCCAATGTTGATTCCTCCCATATCTTCTATATTTCTGAAAATATTTTCACTGTACAAGGGAAAAAGATCTGGAGACATTACACATCCCTGTCTCACACCTCTTTTAATAGGCTGATATTGACCTGCATCGTAATCAATTCTGATGGCAGCTTGTTGTTTCCAATAGATGTTTTTTTACAAGTCTAAGGTCTTTTCCATCAATTTGTAGATCTTCAAGCATCCTTATCATGTCGACATGTCTCACTGTATAGAAAGTCTTTGTGTAGTCAATAAAGCAAAGATATAGATCTTTATTTACTTCTATAGAACGTTCAATTACTGTTCTCA
Organism: Cepaea hortensis; assembly: GCA_963921405.1. Lineage (NCBI taxonomy): Eukaryota > Metazoa > Mollusca > Gastropoda > Stylommatophora > Helicidae > Cepaea > Cepaea hortensis. Next base: position 12,445,959 of record OY992887.1, on the reverse strand, counting down.
ATAAATACACAGCATTTACTGTGCCCTTGTCTTCTACAAGCTCACATTGTTCTTCTTCTATTTCGGGTTCTATTTTCTTCCTAATCTTTGCATGATAACTCAGCAAAATCTTCGTGATGTGGCTCATTATACTAATTGTTCGATGTTGATCGCATTTCAAGGCTTCTTATTTCTTCGGGATTGCCATAAATATAGAATTACATAATTCAGGTGGTATATCTCCAGTATCGTATATTGCGTAACATACACGTGAAAATAATTTACTGTGATTGTTACATGGTAATTAGAAAATGCAATGTGTATTGGGGCAGTAAATGCATTCAAATAATTATGAAATTAGACGGAGCAAGTGTCACATGAGTCAAGAACGGAGTATGAAAAGCACAAAAGCATTTTATAAACTGAATAACATCTCATGCAATAAGATTTCGTCGTTGGTAGTTAGAAAACGATCACTTCTGTGTTACATTGAACCAGTCTTACCATGTAAATGAGAATCATTGACAATAACTAAAAGATAAACAAATCATTTAAAGGATGAGAAATGTAGTTTTACAGAAGTTTGCTGAGGACAAAGACAGGCAATATGAGTAATCGAAATATTGTTCACACAAGCTAAGACACAATGTCAACTTATTATAGACGCGAGGGGCGGTCTTTAGCCTCTTTGTGAGAAGAGAAATGCGGTGACGTGTAACAACTGTAATATTTATGTAAACAGAGAAGGGCGGGGGATGTCCGTTGACAAAGTTGTTTAACTGCGTGCCTCGAGCTCTGGGGGTTTTGGTTCGATTCCGGTCTCTGTCATGCGGTTCACAAGTGCAGTTTTCTCTGAGACTTATGGGAGTCGTCATTAGAGCAACGGAGGTCGTGTTCTGTGAGACATTCCGACAGGCTGGCCTGTGGAAAGAGACTGAGCCAAGTGGTATATAAGCCGCTGCCTTTAAATCTTTAATCTAAAATATAATAAGCTAATGTAGTTTCTTGTAAGATTAAAGGAAACACGGGTACTGATAGATACTGTAACAACTTGCGCAATTAATTTGGTACAGAGATGGAGTAAGATATTGTAACTTCTTGTAAGATTATTTGTAACAGGGATAGTGTAAAATATTGTAAATTCTTGTAAGGTTAATGGTAACAGGGATAGATTAAGATACTGTAACTTCTTGTAACAGAGATAGAGTAAGATATTGTAAATTCTTGAAAGATTAGTGGTAACAGAGATAGAGTAATATATTATAAATTCCTGTAAGATTAATGGTAACAGGGATAGAGTAAGATATTGTAACTTCTTGTAACAGAGATTGAGTAAGATATTTTAAATTCTTGTAAGATTAATGGTAACAGGGAAAGAGTAAGATATTGTAAATTCGTGTTCGATTAATGGTAACAGAGATTGAGAAAGATATTGTAACTTCTTGTAAGATTGATGGTAACAGAGATAGAGTAAGATATTGTAACTTCTAGTACGAATAATGGTAACAGAAATAGAGTGAGATATTGTATGAAAATTCCTTAGTATACTGTCTGTTTTTTTTCTTGACTTGCTTTGTTGTTAATTTGTTTCTCTTCTTCTCTCTACCTCTTTACTTTCTCTCTATCGCTTTCTAAAATCTATTTATCTCTCTCCCACTCACCTTACTCTATCCTTCTATCTCTCTGTATCTCTCTCCCTCTCATTTGCTCTCTCCGTCTCTCTTCCTCTCTCTTTCATCTCTCTCAGTCTCCCCCTCTCTCTTCCTCTTTCTCGTCTCTCTCCGCCTCTCTCTGTCTCTCTTCCTCTCTCTCTCATCTCTCTCGGTCTCTCTCTGTCTCGCTTCCTCTCACTCATCTCTCTCCATCTCCACCTCTCTTCCTCTCTCTCGTCTCTCTCTTCCTCTCTTTCTCTTCCTCTCACTCAGCTCTCTCGGTCTCTCCCATCTCACCATCTACCTCCCTCTCTGGATCTCCTATAATCCTCTACTGCACTAGTGATCACAACACGTCCTTCCTCCGACCCCAGGGGACAGTACCCTAAGCCAAACATCGGAATGAGGAGAGCTTACGAAATAAAGAAACCTCATACTGTTGTTTACATGGCCCTCGTTATGTCGTTAACGTGTTTCTCCCTCGCCTCTGTCTCCGCAGTGGTCAGAAAGCCGTCCTATGTCCCTACCCACAGGACAGACACACTGGTCTATTTCAAAAACCTCGCATCAATCATGCATAATGGGAGCTGTTAAGTCGAATCCCGAGGGGGGTGTCGAGGGCCCAGGATGACAGCTCTACACGAGGGGTTCTGTCACAAACGAGGGAATTATGGGACAGGTGGTTCCGTGTTAATATTGTCTGAACCTGGTAACGTGGGAGGCGGGTTGTATTTAACCGGTTTGGTAAAAGCTCGTCTGGCTGGTGGATGGTTGTGGTGTTCTGGCTTTTGGACATGGAGTTGTTGGGAGTAATAGGTTTACTTGGTATTCATTACGTCTTTGTGGCTAATATTACTTATTGTAGCCGGTATGCAAGTGTTACCATTAAAGAGAGAAAATTCTGGTCGTTCAATTGTAAAATTAGAGGAATATTCTTAGAACACCGTTGACCCTAGAAAAGTTAGTTGCATAATGGAGTTAACCCAGGTATTTTTTGGATGTTTGTGATTTCATAGCAAGTTTGCGTTCAGTAGTTTGCCAATGCCCTCTGAACGACCGCCACTCATAACATTGCTTGAAAACCAACGCAAGGGGGTGTGCTTCCAAAACCCCCGTAGCTGTGTTCTGAACGCACCGTGGACCAAGGAGGAGGAAAATACTGATGCCTTGTAAGGACCAGTGTCCTTCAATGTCCAGATTCTGCGAGTGTTTCAGTTTCCGAGACCTGAACGAACGAACGAACGAACGAACGAACAAACGAACGAACGAACGAACGAACAAACTTTATTTTCAAAGGGTTAAGAATTGGGCACGCTGGCCCGTCTAACATTCTGCCCTTCTATCACTGTCTTTCATACATTATTTCATTCATACATCATTCAAGGCTAACAGAGAACAGCAACAATATAAAAGATATGCATTATAAAGGCAATGGCAAAATGCGAACATCAATACTACACGACTCAGTAATATTAGATAATGGTGTGACACTTGTTTGTTATTAGCTATGTGGAATATACTGGCCTACCAAAAGGGGACTGGCTGTTATACTAGAGTTTTGTTATTATTATTGTTTCTATTATTAAGGGGGGAAGGTAATCCGTACTGAGATAGTGTTCGAATAATTTGCGATTATATGTATAGGGATTGGTGATGTCTTTGATTTCTTGTAGAAGATTGTTCCACATCTGAGCTGCAGAGCACGTTAAGCTTGTTTTGTATAAGTCAATCCTAGGATTCGGAATGTGTCATATATTTAATCGTTTACTGTGTCTAGCATTATATTTAAACAATGGCCAAAGGTAATTTGGGGCATTCCTATGTAGGATTTTGTGAATTACTTTGGCCTTATTGAAAAGCAGGCGTTTGCGGAGTGGTAGTAACTGAAGGCGTTTATGCAGGCTAGGATTGTCAGATAAATGATTGCTATAAATTAAACTCATGGCCCGTTTCTGGAGAATCATTTAGGCGGGCCGTGGTGAGGGCGATGTTCTGCAGTGGGCCTGCTGTATATTGATGAGAGTGGTTTAAAAATATGGACATGTTCAGAAAAATAGCCGCCATCCGTTCGCTAAACTAACTGGGTTTGCCTTAGGCAGTAATGTGTGGCTGCTGGTTGTCTAGTAACTACCGCTTCCATCGACGATGAACTGTATTTTTCGTGGCGGACTTTTGTGTTGGCATTCTGGCAGCGGCAGTATGCACGGTATACCTGTTCGGGCCTAGACTCCTGTCTGTTCCACTTTTCACATAGGGCAGTGAGGAGCATTTTGTGTGATAGTCACTGTCACAGGAACAGAACATAATGGGGTGACCCTTTGTCGCGAAGTTAGAATCGCGACTAACTAACACGAACAATAAACAATACAATATTAAAACTGAAGCTTTCGAAATGTGGGTATATAGACGAAAAGGCTGAGGATGGCCAGGACAAGACTAACAAACAAAGGTTAGAGGACTTGTCGAGGAATTGCCTTCATAGACGGGCGCTATCCACAGAAGACGAGAGAGAACGACAACACAGACAATATGCGAAAATTGTATGACTTATTATTTGTTCTAACGGGCGACATTGGACGAGGCACTCATCTCATTTTGTTACTTTTTTTCCTTTCGGTGTCGATGTGAAGCATAATCATCGGCAGTGTCCGTTTGTGGGCTGCGTAAATCGAGATTCCCAGGACTCTGTTATTTCCTGTCCATCGTTTACATCGTCAATCTCTTCTTCTGATACCGTTTGGACTGTACATCATTGATTGTTGTGGTACATTATCAGTTGGTAGCCTAGTTGCATGGCCGAACATTTCACTTTCTGTTTTCTAATGAAATTTAGCTCTGCTACAACCCCCATTCTGGGAAAGACAGAAACGACATTACCGCCTGTTCGGCATATTGGTTTGTGCCTGGGTGGCAGAAGAAAGGCCCCACAATCTTCCCAGGCTTTGAGGCAGTAGCTTACAAGTAAATCTCACATATAGAGTAGCGGCTAGGCCTGGGAGTGTGTGAGGACATCCCTGCACAACTTGCTGGTATGGGAGAGGAATAAGCTTGCAAAGACCTGCATAGAGTTTGTAACATCTTTGTCTGGCCGCCATTCTGTGAGCGCGAGCATGTTTAAGTCACAGAAATTCATGACAACCCTCACATTCTGTGGGGGCGAGCATGTTGAAGTCACAGAAGTTCATGACAACCCTCACATTATGTGAGGGAGAGCATGTTGAAGTCACAGAAGTTCATGACAACCCTCACATTATGTGGGGGAGAGCATGTTGAAGTCACAGAAGTTCATGACAACCATCACATTCTGTGGGGGCGAGCATGTTGAAGTCACAGAAGTTCATGACAACCCTCACATTCTGTGGGGGCGAGCATGTTGAAGTCACAGAAGTTCATGACAACCCTCAAATACTACATGATGTCCATTTACAAAGAGATTTGATTTTGTTCGCTCGCTTTAATCTCAAGCGTAGTCCATTCTCGTGCATGTGTATTAGCTTTCCCTGTTACCAGATGAACCCACTCCGACATCTGAGGTACTTGTAATTTACATCCCCAAGTCAAGGGTGAGAGGTCAACATTTTAGTCCAGTTGTCTGGTATAGGGGTTGAACCCGCTAACTCAGCATCAGCACACCGGACGTTTGAGAATCTTTAATCTTTAATCCATTCGGCCATGCTGCCCTCCTAAAAAGACACTTGTTTACCAACATCAGGACACGAGGATAGTCGTCTCCGTACGGGTCATGCTATCAGACGACAGAGTGTTGTGGCAGCCGGGAAGATGGAGAGTGTCAGAGGCAGAGGACGACACAGGAGAAACTGCATGATGGGATAACCGGGTGACCCCACAGCTGACTAGCGGGTGAGTTTACGAGATCCCAGAGGTCAGATGTTTGGGAGTGAGCACGATCGTCTGCGTGGCATATGATGTTGATTTGTTGCATGCCCTTTTTATTGGACGTCGCAATTAACCCCATGATTCATTGGCTATCTGTGATTTTCAATGCGATTTTACGTTCACTAATTTGCTTTCTGAGCGGCTGACACTCATACATTGGCACCTTGCCGTCTTGACAGACGATAGTTTGTGCTTTAAAAAGGCATAATAACTTTTAACTATGGCGGTAGCGAGTGTGACTGATAAGGCCAATTTGCGCTGTAAATGTCCGTTCACAGTGGGTGCATGTGAACACGTGGTCATTTCCACCATCATGCACCATCTTACGTCTCAAACGCTTGGTGTGTGACTTTTCTGCAATAATTTTCTCCTTTGACTTTATTCCATTTCTGATATTTGCCCTCCATGCAACACGTTCAGCGGCGACTTGCTCCCAATGTGCATTATCAATGCCTGTATCAATCATGTCCCGCTTACACACATCTTTGTATCGTAGTAGAGGCCGACCCTGAGATCTCTTACCCATCTGTAATTCACCAAAAAAGATATCCTTTGGTATTCTACCATCATCCATCCGCCTAAGATGTCCTATCCATCTAAGTCTACGAAGACTGAGCATGGAATAAACTGTCACACAACCTGATCTTTCCAATACTTCAGTATTTGTGATTTTGTCTTGCCACTTAATACCAAGAATTCTTCGCAGACACCGCATATGAAAGCTGTTTAAATTGTTCTCTTGGTGTGAGTAAGTTGTCCAGGTTTCACTGCCATAGAGAAGAGTACTAAGGACACAGGCTTGATAGACAAGGACTTTTGTTTTGGCAGTAAGCTTCCTGTTCTCCCAGACTCTTTTTCTTAACCTGTTCATTGTTGTTGCTGCCTTACCAATCCGGATGTTGATTTCCTGATCTAGGGATAATTTGCTATTTACCACCGATCCTAGATATGTAAAATGGTCTACTATCTCTAGTTCGGCGTCGTCAATAAAGATTGATGGTACCCCATGTGCACCTTGTGACATAATCTGTGTCTTCTTTTTGCTAATTGTTAAACCAAATTCAGAACAAGCATTGGAGAATGCAGATAGTAGACATTGCAATTCTTCCTCAGAGTGGGTCGTAACTGCAGCATCATCTGCAAAAAGCAACTCTCTGATCAGTACCCTCCTAATTTTGGTCTTAGCCTTCAATCTCTGAGCATTGTAGAGGCCGCCATCTGAGCGTGAGTGAATGTATATACCACCATCCTGATCACGAAATGCATATTTCAGTAGAAGTGAAAAGTATATTCCAAAGAGGGTGGGAGCTAGTACACAACCTTGCTTAACTCCACTCTTGATTTCAAATTCTTCAGAAGTTGCACCATCAAACTTGATTATACCCTTCATGCCTGTGTGGAACGATTCCACAATGGACAGAAGAGTTGGTGGGCAGCCAATCTTCTTTAGTGCCTTGAACAGACCCTCACGACTGACCAAATCAAATGCCTTTGTGAGGTCGATGAAGGCAATAAACAGTGGTTGATTCTGTTCACGGCATTTTTCTTGCATTTGTCGCAATGAGAATATCATATCAGTGGTAGACCGGTTCTGTCGAAAGCCACACTGTGATTCGGGGTAGACTTGATCTCCTAGGACTTGAAGTCTGCGCAGAACAATTCTGGCAAATACTTTTCCAACAATACACAGAAGTGAGATACCCCTATAGTTGTTGCAGTCGCTCCGATCGCCCTTGTTCTTGTACAGTGTTATGATGCTTGAATCTTTGAAATCCTGTGGGACTTGTCCTTCACGCCAGCATAGCTCTATTAGCTGGTGGATCTGTATAGTGAGTGTGTCTTGCCCACTCCTGATAACCTCTATTGGAATCCCATCCTTACCTGGAGCCTTGCCAGATGCAAGTTCATTTATAGCACACTTAACTTCTGTTATGGTGGGAAGTGTGTCCAGGTGGTCAAGAGTTGGTAGAGCCTCTATGGCGTTGAGGGCATTATCCGCTAGTTTGGTCTCACTTGAGTAAAGCTCCAAATAGTGCTCTACCCATCTGTCCATCTGCTGTTTCTTATCAGTGATGACTTCTCCAGTCAAGGTTTTCAATGGTGCACTTCTTTTGATCACTGGACCACAGGCTTTCTTTATTCCTTCATACATGCTTCTTATGTCTCCCTTATCACTTGCGATTTGAATGGACTCACATAACTTGATCCAATAATCATTTGCACACTGCCTGGCAGCCTTTTGCACATCCTTCCTAGCTTGCCTTAGCTCACTCAGAGTGTTACGCGTTGGTCTTTCCTTGTTTCTTAAGAGAGCTTTCTTCTTCTTATCAATCAAGGGCTGCAGAGTCTCGCTGTTGGCCGCAAACCAGTCCTGCCTCTTATGATCCACAGTGCCGTAAACCTTTACGGCAGTTTTACAAAGAGTTTCCTTAAGTTTATTCCATTTATCATTTACTGTACAATTTTCTGGTGTATCAGTGAAAGCGTCTTCAAGTTGCTGTTGAAACTGAAAGCACTTTTCAGGATCATGAGTGTTAATAATATTAATCCTGGGGCTAGATTTGTGTTTAGCTGTGTAGATTCTCTTTGGTCTCAGTCTAACCCTTGCAACAACCAAAGAATGATCCGTATCACAGTCAGCACTGTGGTAACTACGAGTCAATGATATATGGTTCAGATGTTGTCTCCGTGTGATGATGAAGTCCAGCTGGTGCCAATGGCCGGATCTTGGATGTTTCCATGTGACCTTATGCATCTCTTTTGTTTTAAAAAAAGAGTTTGTAATACATAGGTCATTACTGGTGCAATGCTCCAGCAGCCTTTGCCCATTTTCATTCATGCGACCGATGTTGTATTTTCCAAGGCACACTGGCCATGAACTCGAGTCCTTGCCCACACGAGCATTGAAATCACCGAGCATATAAATGTAGTCGGATTTTGGAACTGCCTTGATCACAGAGTCTAACTCCTCATAGAACAAATCCTTCACATCATCAGAGGAATCGAGTGTCGGTGCATATGCAGTAATAATGGTGGCAAACCCACAAGAGGTTGCCAAGCGCAGGGATAATAGTCTTTCATTTCCTCCTGCTGGAATTTCAATCATTCCCAGTAGCGAATTCTTCACTGCAAAGCCCACACCGTGTTGCCTTTTTTCTGCCTGCCCTTTACCCTTCCAGAAAAAGGTGTAGTTGTTTTCCCTGAGTGACCCTTCCTCAGCGAGGCGAGTCTCCTGCAGGCCAGCAATATCAATGTTAAGACGATTGAGTTCGGCATCAATCACAGCCGTTTTTCTCACATCGTCAATATTGGTCAAGTCAGTGGAAAATCCTGGACACATGGTTCTCACGTTCCAGGTTGCAAGCCGTAGCTTGAGGTTTCTATTTATATTTTTGTTTGTACCTGGTGCATTGGTTTTACAGCCTGCGATTCAGATTTTGTCCTAGCCCCAAGCACCCATTGAAGCAGGCAGGCTGTGGCGGATCAGCACCCAATTGGCTGGGGGCTGCCCAGCTTGAGGCGGGCGGTAGCTGATCAGTGACACCTATAGGTGTCTCCCACCGTCAGAGGCAACGCGTGGCGCCCCATGTCTACGCCAACTGACAAGGACTTATAACCCGTAACAGTTGCCTCTCGCTTTGATTCCGAGACCAGTTAAGACCAGGGATGGAGTTATTGCCTCTCCATAGCACAAAGCCTGGGCTAAAATATAGAGATCATGTGTTGCCCATGCAGCATGATCTCTGACACTCATACCAATGGGGAAACAACGCAAAGAGATCTACTCCCGAATCTCATACGGCTGACATTGAACCCAGTATATAGGAATTATGAAACCACGTTCACTGCCCCTAAGCCATACCAATGGGGAAACAACGCAAAGAGATCTACTCCCGAATCTCATACGGCTGACATTGAACCCAGTATATAGGAATTATGAAACCACGTTCACTGCCCCTAAGCCACAGACCTGTTACTTGTTGATCATGGTTCATTAGCCCAACAGACGTGTAGTCCGCACTTGCCGTAAAGCGTCCGGGGAAGTTTCAGTTTTCAGTCTTGCTCCAAATATATCAACTGGACTGCCCTGAGCTTGTCTATGCTTACCATGCCCTGGGTCGAATCAGTCCGTGTGATTCTGATTATTTCTCTAACTCTATAGCCACCGTCTCTCCGGTTGTAGCTGTTTGGGTTTCATTCTCACAAGACATCCTGCCAAACTCAGTACAGTATTCTGCCAATTGGGACAACTCTTTGTTAAACACGAAAATAGTTATAATAGTCGACTGTTTGTCTCTTCGTTTGTTCGTTTTTGCGTGTTTACTTTTGAAGATTTAAAAACAAATTTTAGTTGCATGTCCTTCACAAGACGCAGCAGTCAGCCCCAGCATTTGGCTGTTCGTGATTCCTGGGCAAGTTTTACGTTCAGTAGTTTGCCATTGTCTCCCTGGTCTAGGAGTTACACGACTTTCTCCGTAATCCCGTATACTTTCGTGAGTAACGTGACGTGCGCGAGAATTGGAAGCGGTTCTCTCCGCGTCCGTAACTTACGGGGTATGTGAGCTGGTCGGTCAGAAAGCAATGGCAAACTAATGAGGATAATCTTGCCAAGAAATCAACAATCAACTGAAAGATGCTGATGTTGACAGCGATGTCATGTAAAGGATACGCGAACATAAAACAAAACAAAAAAAGTTTGCCATTACTTTTTGAATGACCGACACCTGACACCTATACCTTTTTTCGAAGAAAAAAAAAACTAGCACCGCTGAGTTTCGAACCCGGGTATACGGGATTGCGAATCGCGTCCGTAACACCTTCGCCACGGAGACGGCTGTTGTAGATGCAGACATATTAAACTAGGAAATCTGGCAGCACTTGCCATCAGCTGTCTCGGCACGAGAGTGGACAACTGAACCGTCACTGTGACGTAGGCGTTAGGAGTGCAAGTCGTAATCCTGCATACTGCGTTCGAAACACAGCTGTGGGAGATTTGGCAGCAAACCGCTTTCAGTTAGTTTTCATACAATGGTATTAGTGCCGGTCGTTCAGAAAGCAATGTCAAACTACTGAACGTATATTTGCCAAGAAATTACAAATAGCCTAAAAATGCTGGGGTTGACGTCCCGTAAACGATATGCAGCTAACTTAACAATAGTCCATAGAGTTTACCTTCCACTGGGCCAGAAGGTTTGCCTAGATTCTAGATATTTCGTATCTTGGGCAGTCTTAGAGTGTGTGATCTCTGTCTAGCCGTGTCCTTGCTCTAGTTTTCTTCAGCCCCGTTGTAATCCCCCAGATTATACACGACTCTCCTACATACACCTGAACCCTTTCACCTTTAACCCGATTGATGCCGTGGTGTCTGTTTTTACTCCCACGCTACTCTCGCTGCAACCAATCAAGCAATTAAGCTGTGACCCGGAATCGGATTTTGATTAGTCGGTCACTGACCTTGCCGTTATGGCGGTGAGGTCAATGACCTTTCGTTTTCTGGGTATTTTGTTTAGCAGTCTTGGCTGCGGAGGGTGGGGGGGGGGGGGGGGGGTGTTGATTGAGGGGAGTGATTTTCATCTGCAGTTGCTCCAAATGTATGTTGTTATTGTTATTGTCGTCGTCGTCGTCGTTTTTGTTGTTGTTGTTGTTGTTGTTGTTGTTGTTGTTGTTGTTGTTGTTGTTGTTGTTGTTGTTGTTGTTGTTGTTGTTGTTGTTGTTGTTGTTGAGCCATCATTGGTATTAGCTCTTTCAGTGACATAAGATTTCGCAAATGGCGCCTAAGGATGAAATCGTCATGTGCCATGCAGCTAAGCGTGGGCGGTTATGATTCGCCATCTCAGACGATCACCGGACACTTGGAACACATCTGTGGGAAATTACAATGGAAAATCGCAAGCAAATCGGTGTAAAGATGCTAATTTGTCAAAACTATGGGACGTATATGGTGTTTTTAAATCTCACTACACTTTGTGTGTAGAACGAATTTGATAATGTCATGAAAACATGTGCTTAAACATTCATTAAATTACTTACAATAGTCACTGCTATGGTCTAACGCTGTTTTGGGGAAGCTGGAAAGTTTCAATGAAGTATTCGTTATAACAGGTGTTGGAAATGTCCACGAAGAACTTCAAGACATGACTGTACAAGTCTCTTCATATTGTCAAATATCTTCTGCAACGTGTTATTTCTTGAGTTGTAATTCTGATTGCTTCTTTCGGGTCCTCAGTTGTGTGTACATTATTTTTGTAAACAAATCCTTTCAAGAAACCCCATAGAATTACTTCAGCAGACGACAGCCACTCGTTGCATATCTTCACGGTAGACTGCGGAGCACACTTTTTGATGACGTCATCATATTTATTCTGCGTACAAAGTATGGTAGAAGTACTTTACAAACACCGGTATAATGATTACTGCGCGCTGGAGAAGTCCATAGATGTTCAGATCTTCTCAGAATGTCTCCGCGTGTGATGGCTGGTCAAACGAGATCGGCGCTGATTCAGCGGTTTTCTTGTATCCGTTGCAAAGGCTTCAAGTCTGGCAACTTCCTACATAATTCATTTGTCTTTCCATCTGAACTAGGCCGTTGTCTTACTATAGGCATTAAAAAATCAGAAATGGCACAAGGATACGTCATAACATGGTTCCGTTGTCCAGCTACTGATTTAAGTGCGTGGAGCGACCGTGGCCTAAAGATTTTATGTGGAGTGCTTTTACATTTGTCTGATGTGGTTTGTATTGGGAATTGCAAGTTGAGAAAAACTGCGAACGGCCGGTTGTTGACACACCTGATTTTTCCTTATGCAACTGAAGTATTTACTCATCTCCGTAATCTAAAAAACAATAACTCATCAGGACTAGATGGAATTAGTAGTCGGATCCTTCGCCATGCTGCACCGGCGATCTGCGAGTCACTAACTTTTATATATAATCAATGTCTAACCAGAGGTCACTTCCCTCAGCCTTTAAAATCGCTAAAGTGTATCCTCATTTAAAAGCTGGTCCTCTAGACGATCGTCTCATGAGTAATTATAGACCAATTTCCATATTATCCTCATTATCCAAACCGCTAGAAAAGCACATCCACAAAACAACACTAGATCATTTAGTTCGCCATAAACTGATAGTTGACAGTCAGTCAGGATTTCGGCCAAAATATTCTTGCCATACGGCACTAACAAACATGATAGAAAACTGGCATCAAAATATTAACAACAATACTCTATGTGGAGCGGTGTTTATAGACTTTAGGAAAGCATTCGATATGATAGATCATACTATTCTAATTAAAAAACTAGAAACAATGAAAGTAAGTTTTAATATAGTGACATTAATAAAATCATTCTTATTAGACAGAAAGCAAGTAGTATCACACTATAAAGTTTTATCTCAAGCCATTATCATTAATATTGGAGTACCTCAGGGGTCTATTCTTGGCCCTCTATTATTTGCCATTTATATAAATGATCTTCCATTAAATCTGTCGTCGTCCTGCGATCTATTTGCTGATGACTGCACAGTATATACAAACGCTGTTGATCGTAATGTGCTAGAATTATCCTTGCAACAGGAAATAAATAGTGTAGTTAACTGGAGTCATGCAAACCGCATGCAAATAAACATTACTAAAACAAAGTCTATGTTAATAGGAACCAGGCAAAGACTTCACACTCTAAACTCGTAGAGAACTCTTCAGCTGCACATTGGCAGCACGCCTGTAGAAAGTGTCACCGAGCACAAGACACTGGGTGTTATCATAGATCAAAATCTAACTTTTAACTCACATGTTCATGCTCTAGTTAAACAAATAGCCAAAAATGTATACCAACTTGCCAAAATTAAAAATTTCCTTGACGAAAACACAAGAAAGATATTCTATACTTCTCATATACAAACACATATTGATTACTGCTCCACAGTCTGGGATGGATGCTCCAAATCAATAACAAAACTCCTATATTCACTCCAGAAAAGGGCAGTGCGTTTAATTAATGGTGAAAAGCTTACCGACAATTCTAACCTATATAAACGTCTCCGGTTACTGCCACTCCACAAGCGCCTGCTTTTTAATAAGACCAAACTAATTCACAAAATCCTATTTCAAAATGCTCCAAGCTACCTTTGGCCATTGTTTAAATATAACGCTAGACATAGCGAACGACTAAATATACTTCATGTCCCTAAACCTAGGATAGACTTATATAAAACAAGCTTAGCATACTCTGCCGCTCAGTTGTGGAACAATCTTCCACAAGAAATCAAAGACACCACCAATCATGATACATACATTCGCAACCTGTTTGAACACTACCTTAGTACAGACTACATGCCCCCATAACAAACAACACAAAAAAGACAATAATGGTAACTTATCTCAAACGACAACTAGCCAAAAAACATTCCCTTATGTATGGCACGTTACACCCTCCTTAGGTATTTATAATGCCCATGTTAAACACTGCCTCAGTGAGTCATTTGTTATTGATTATTTTTCATGCGTTTTAATGTTCTTTTGTTGTCAAAAGTTGCTTCATAAGTGATGTTGAATGAAAGAATGTATGAGAGGAAATAGAGAAGAAGGGCAGAATGTCAGACGGGCCTGCGTGCCCAATTCTTAACCCTTTGAAAATAAAGACTTATTATTATTATTATTATTATTATTATTGTTATTATTATTATTATTATTATTATTATTATGCTGTAATGTGTGTGCACCTGCTGGTTTTCTAGTGACTGCCACTTCCATCGACGATGAACTGTAATTTTAGTGGCGGATAGTTTTGTTGGCATTCTGGCAGCGACCTTATGCATGTATGCTTGTGCATGCTGTTGGTTTGTCGGGACTGCTGTCTGTTCCACTTTTCACATGGGACAGTGAGAAGTATTTTATGTGATATTCATTAGCACAGGAACGGGGCATTATGGTGTGGTCTTTTTGCAGTGAAGTTGGAACCTCGACTAACGACTAACTAACATAATGACCTTTGAGATGTCTGTCTGTTCTTTGAGGGCCTCTCTACAATAGCGGCATAACCAACCAAACATCTGGCTTTTAATTCGCCTGGGCACCAGCGTGTTATCGCAGAAAACAGAAAGCAGTGGTCTTAATCTTGGATTTATAGATTAACTCAAACCGCGGCCTATGCATGCATCCTGGCCGTAATACACAGTTGTGGTAACCACTGGGGATGCCAGATGTGTCGAGTGTGGTATGACCAAATGTATAAAGAAAATGAACGAATTGCTTGATAGTGTGTTTCAAATCTTTACCAAACGATATAAATACATGTCCTGATTTTGACTGTTTGTTTTACCACTCTACTTTTATGAATAAATAATTGAGCTGACTTCTTCTGTCTGTTTCACCTTTACTATTATTATCATCATCAAGTGGCGTGTAAATAAGTCTGGCGGTAATTGGTTCGCCATCTCACGCGATCACCAGCCGACGGTCATCCCTGTGGTCTTGTCTCGGCCATGCCACGAGGCCAAGCCATTTAGATATTTACTTCGCTGCCTTTCCCTTGTCCTTTTCCCCCACAATTTTGCCAGTTGTCACTTAGCTCCCCAGTTTATTAGACCTCATGAGGTGATCAAACATTCTTACTTTCTATGTCTAATTTATCTCATCGGGTTACGGTTGTCATTTGTTTCTTGTAGAACTTGTTATGCTGATGACACCTTCCTGAAACAACAAGGAACTACAGGAAATGATAGAAAAAGTGATTTTAGAAAGTGGGGGGAAAAATAGTCCTTAGTATGATAATAGAAAGACAGAAGTCATAGTGATTTCAAAGAAACATGTTGTACCTAAATGTACAATGAAAGGTAAATAACGTTATTTTATGGCAAGTGCAAAAATTCAGATATCTAGGCAGATTGATAACATCATGTGGAAGAGATCACAGAGATATCGAACAGAATAGGACACGCAAATATTGCATTCTGTCAAATGAAGAACGTTTTATGCAATTAGTCATTGTCCTTGAAAGTTAGAAAGAGAGTTCTTGCATGTTACATAGAACCAATTTTAACAAACGGCTACGAATCCTGGACAATTAGTAAATAGGCGAAAAAATTCCTGCATGCCTTGGAGATGTGGTTTCATGGAAGAATGCTGAAAATTAATTGGACAGCCAAAACGAGTAATCTGGACATTTTGAGGGAAGATTTGCGGAAAGAGAGATAGAGGAAGACAGTGGGAGAAGATTCTTGACAGTCTTACACCATGGCACGGAAGGGAGTCAACACACGAATTGATCCATGCCGTAGGAAATCGCAATTTGTGGAGAGGCATGATCGCCCACTCCAGCCTGCAAGGCACTGGATGATGATGATGACTTGCTCATTGGTTTGTCTGTCTGTCCATGGTATTCCTTGTATTTTCCCTGAAACCACATTTCCACTGCCATTAGATGTTTCTCAGCATTTCGGCTAATTGCCCATATTTTACAATCATAGCACTTCAATACTATGTTCCCCATTGATGTCGACAGCCTTCTACGAGGGGAAGTCGATAAGTAAGTCACAAATGGCTGTAGAAAAATAACTAAATATGATAACAACTTGAAACCAGTTTATTTTTATACATACATTGCCCCTTTATTTCTCAACATAATTTGTACCAACATTGATGCACTTATCCCGTCGTTTTATCAGTCCTCCCAAACCGGCTGCATAGAAACGCGTGCTCTGTTTTCTAAACCACGTTTTCACTTCTCATTCAACTTCGGCGTCATTCGCGTCCTTGATAAACATTTTCTACCCAGCTATGCACCGCTTTACGGGACAAACATTTTTCAGCATAAACAGGAAGCATTGTCTTATGCATGTCCTTTGCAGGCAGTCCTTTTGCGCACACACACACAAAACGCACAACAGCATGCTGCTCTTTGGTTGTACACTCCGTAAATACAGTCGCCATTTTGTTTATGCGCTACGCATGCGCATGAGACATCTATCGCCACCTGACTAACGGAAATATAAAGTTCGATGTTGCTGTCACCTAATGACACTTGTAGAAAACACCAACTACATTTACCTGCCATCCCACAGAACTATGTGACTCGCCCTTGTATATATTTCCGATCTCGCAAAAGGCTTCCATTGTACTCCTCTAAATATACCCAGCACTGACTTCTCCTGTCTGTTTCACAGTTGTACAATTGTGAATTAAATTATTATACTACATATTGTGGGGGGGGGGGGGGGGGGCTGAGGTGAAGCAGTGGCTGGCGCTGGCCTGCCGTCCCGACTGTCTTGGGTTCGATCCGTATCGGAGTAGATTCGAATGTTTAAAGTGACCTGGGTATTATGACGTTACTGGGGAAATAAAGGCGGCCGGTGGGATACATATCACTCGCCCAGTACCTAGTGGGCTTGTACAACATGGGTCCAGCTCACTGACCTCATGACCCGCCGAGTATCTAGTGGGCTTGTACAACACGGGTCCAGCCCACTGACCATATGACCCGCCGAGTATCTAGTGGGCGTGTAAAATATGGTTCCAGCCCACTGACCACATCACCCGCCGAGAATCTAGTGGGCTTGTACAACATGGGTCCAGCCCACTGACCACATCACCCACCGAGTATCTAGTGGGCTTGTACAACAATGGTCCAGCCCACTGACCACATCACCCGCCGAGTATCTAGTGGGCTTGTACAACATGGGTCCAGCCCACTGACCACATCACCCACCGAGTAACTAGTGGGCTTGTACAACAATGGTCCAGCCCACTGACCACATGACCCGCCGAGTATCTAGTGGGCTTGTACAACATGGGTCCAGCCCCGTGTCCAGGTGTGTCCGTGAGGTGCGTCAAATGGGACTTGACTTGACTAACTACATGCATTTAGTTTAGTTTAGTTTAGTTTAGTTTAGTTTAGTTTAGTTTAGTTTAGTTTAGTTATAAATATACTAGTGGTTGGTATACAATAATGTATATGTTAGTAACATACAGTACATTTATGTACTGAATGTAGAATCCGTTGTTTGTGTGTCTGTGTTTATGTTTGTTTACTGATGAACATTCTTCACAGCAACGTTCACTGTGTCACAATGACCGTATTCCTGTAAAGCTGACCTTTCCACTCCTTGACTTTGGTTCACTCGTTGTGGTTTCTAGACATCAGTGAAGTCAGTGATGAGCCCCTTTCACGCGGTATGGCGTATTCGGTGTAAGGGTCCAGCCTTGTATATGTAGGCATCTCGCCACTGGGTGGGTGAGTGGTCAGTATCACACTGGGTGGGTTCAGTGCTCAGTATCACACTGGGTGGGTGCAGTGGTCAGTATCACACTGGGTGGGTGCAGTGGTCAGTATCACACTGGGTGGGTGCAGTGGTCAGTATCACACTGGTTGGGTAAGTGGTCAGTATCACACTGGATGGGTGCAGTGGTCAGTATTACACTAGGTGGGTGCAGTGGTCAGAATTACACTAGGTGGGTGCAGTGGTCAGTATTACACTAGGTGGGTGCAGTGGTCAGTATTACACTAGGTGGGTGCAGTGGTCAGTATCACACTGGGTGGGTGCAACGGTCAGTATCACGCCAGCAGCCTTTGCTTCCAGCAACAGTTGATGGTAGCTGTTTTAGGCTGAGCTGACCCGGAAGCCAGGCTCAATGAAGAACTCAATCCCTGCTTCTGTGAAGGTTCGAACTCGTGACCAACAGTCAGATAGGCAAGCGTGTTGACCATTGCGCCAGCTCGGCTGTCTGGGTTATTGTAATGTAAGCTGGTAAACACTTAGACACATTCAAGGGTTGCACATATTTGAATGTTAACTCCTAGTCTCTTCTCATTTCAGTGTTGTCTGCACTCTGGGGATAATAAAGTCAAGATTGTTATGTGTGAAGCCTGGAGGCAGCACATCCGACACACTGTTTGTACAAGAAACGGAGCTTTCCCCACATCAACCCACTGTAAGGTGAACTCACCTCAAGACAACACGACGAAAGCTTTTAAAATAAAACCACTATATTAATAAACTTCGGATATATATATTATTATAATAACAAATTATTATTATAATAATAAATCATGATATGTGATTGGATCTCTTGATTCTAACACTGAGGATACACCAGGCAGCCAATCGATGTTCTTTTACTATTTATGCACATCAACGCTCAGCAGCCAATAAGATTGTTCGTTGCACTTTTGTCCCAAACCACTCTACCAATCAGCACATTCCATTTCATGGCGTTCCATTGATGTCGAAATCAACCAAACAGTGAAACCAGCAATACACAACATTATAAATAGTTGCTGAATGCTTCATTAAACTTCTGTGAATTAGTTAGAAGTACCGACATTTCACTAATAATTTGATTTCTCTCTTATTTCTTATACTGTATATCTAAACAATCGAGTAGATAGATATACGGCTTTTTAATGTGACTCCATTCCAATATCAGGTATAGTGTGAAATCAACATTATAAAACACTATATAACATTGGCTAACAATCGTAACTATATTTCAAGCGTCCAATTAGCAGTTGCTATACAAAAATACCCGTGACTTTTGATTGGATCCTTTTTTATTCTAACGCTGTAGACCAAACCAGGCTGCCAATCCGCGTTTTTCATTAAACGTCATTCAAAGTCCATGATAGTAGAACTATTCCCCTATAGGGAGGACAGCACACATGCCTCCGGTTCTGAAGCCCCGCCTTCATGCTTACAATGAAGAAGCAAAACGTGCGTACGTTGTCGTTGATTGTCTGCACCTTCACATACCTTCTGGTGGGAGCTGCTGTGTTTGACGCGCTAGAGAGTGAGTTCGAGATGTCAAAACGCAAGGAACTACACGACGAGGAAACGACGATTCGCGGCAGGTACAACATCACCGACCAAGACTTCGAGCAGCTGAGGCGGAACGTCATCAGATCAGTGCCTTATAAAGCAGGGACGCAATGGAAATTTGCCGGCGCCTTCTACTTCGCTCTGACTGTCATCACAACCATTGGTAAGTAGGCATTTTCTGCCCTAGATTCTAGCAACCGACCCTTGGAGTGTATCTCTTACACACACACACACACACACACACACACACACACACACACACACACCTGCGGCGCGCGCGCGCGAGAGAGAGAGAGAGAGAGAGAGAGAGAGAGAGAGAGAGAGAGAGAGAGAGAGAGAGAGAATTGAATTGAATTAAATACGAGAATTAGCAGTGGTTCGAATCGCAAAAGTGACTTATGAGAGTATGGAGCCGGTCGCTCAGAAAGTCGTGGCGTGCTGATGAGCGTAATCTAGCCTAGGAATCAACATACAGCTGAAAGATGCTGGTGTTGACCGCAATATCCTGAAACAGGATGGAAACGCGGGAAAAAAAAAAAAAAAAACACAATTTGGGTGCGCAGGCCCGTCTTACATTCGGCCCTTCCAATCACTTATCTTTCGTTCATCAACAGTGCATGATGCATTCACATCGGAACAAAAATTGTCAAATGAATGTTCTAAGCATAAACAATGTTATGTGATACATCCCCTCTCCCGCACACACATCCCGCACCAACTCACACACACATACCTTACCTACTCACACATCACCCACCCACACCTACACATCCCCCACCTACCACACATCCCCCACACACCACACATCCCCCACTCATCCCTCCATCTACTCACAGATCCCGCCACCAACCCAGACATCTCGCACCCACCCACACACACATCCCTCACCCACCCATACACATCTTTTCACCCACTCTCACATACCCCAATCCACTCAAGCTCACCCCCACACACATGCTCAACCCACCCACACACCCTCCAACCACACACATACCCCTCACGCACGCACATCCCGCACCAACACACACATATCCCTCATCCACTCACACATCAACCACCCATACCCACACATCTTTCCATCCACACACACACATTTCCTCGCCTACCCACACATTTCACAACCACCCACACACCCAAACAACCACACACATCCCCCATCGACACACATTCCCCCACCAACACACATCTCCCACGCAAACACACATCCCACTCAAACACACGTCCCCCACCTACAAACACCCGCATATCCCCCACCCGCCAACACCCACACATCCCACTAACCACTAACACCCACGCAAACACACCATCCCAAACACACATCCTCCTCCCACACATCCCTCACCCGCCCACTCGCACCATCCATACTCACATCCCTCCACCCACCAACCCACTCATCTCCGCGCCCATTTATACATCCCCCACAAAACCACACATCCCACACCTCCCCACCCACCCACTCACATCCCCACCCGCACACATCTCCCCACCCACACACTTCTCCCATACTCCAACACACCTCTCCCACCCACCCACACACCTCCACAAAGAGAGAGTCTTTTTCAGATATAAATGAGCCACCGTATGACACTAGAAACCCAACAAAAGGCTGATACGATACAGAACTTCGACACGCCACCTGGGTCCAAGAGGAAACCAGTATATCACGAGACCACTGGAGAAATCATAGGGTCGGAGAGTGACGGGGGCACAGAGTACCCTGCTCCAATGACAAGGGAGGAATTTCAAGCGTTGGGTAGAATGAATGCAGCTGAGACAGCAGAATGGGAGAGGAAAGAAGAATGGAGATCACTCGAAATGGACAAGAGGCGCGAAAGAATCAACAGGGAGAGGAAAGAGATATTGCGCAAACAAGAAATGGAAACCGCCGAGATGCTCCTACGTAAAATACACAAAAAGGAAGGCAACAAAACAAATAAAAAGTCCTTTTAAGGACTTCAACCTTCCTCGCCAGAGGAACCAGCAGCCTTCACCAACAACAGACACCACCAGTGGAGACAGGTCCTTCAAAGGACTTTAGCCAGTCAAGCCAGACGAGCCAGGAGCCTACACCAACAAAGAAAACCACAAGAGGAAACATGCACAAAGGACAGCCACCGACCGATCCCCCAGCTGACGTCACAGACACAAACGCTACATAACCAGTCCGAGTTAGGACTCACAAGACAAGAATTAGGGTAAATAAACCCACAAAAACCACGATCCTCAACAATAACCGCAGCTGATGAAGCAGGTTAGACGAGGACGAATTTGGAATTTTTGTTTTTGAAAATTGGAATTGGAATTGGACACTAGACGGTATTACCTGCTTTCTGTCATCGCCGAATGTTGGGCGGCGTCACCAAACCCGACACCCAACATTGTGGCTACGGATTCGGGCGGAGGAACGCAATTCAGAGGGTATAAACCATATCCTGGTGCTAGGAAATGCCACTTTACGACTAAATGTCATGGCAGGGTTGACCTTGGTCGGCAACTGGTCTAGGGTCGAAGCTCCGATAGATGAACAGCTAATGCATTGCTGTGCTGATCCTTCAGCTTCTGCAGCTTGTCTTGTTCCAAATTTATTGGTGTTACCTTTCCTCTGGAGTAAACTAGACAGGCCGAGAGGGGGATCATGCTGCATGGGCAACACACGGAATCTACAATTTAGCCCAGGGTTTGTGCTATGGAGGGGTATATTTGTGCTTTTTTGAAGGACAGTGTAACAAACTACTATCGTCTGTCAAGACGGCAAGGTGACAGTCAGTCAGGTTATAATGAACATGTGTTTTATATCTCTATATACGCGCTCCACTGGTGGTTCTGTCCTACCATTTTAGTCATACTATTCACTGCCGGCGCTAAGTAATTCATGTTCGCAACTTATTAGTAATATTATGTAAATCTGCCACAATGTGTCCATAGAGCATTACTGATGTTATATTATTATCATTATCATTAAGTCTCTGTCCGCTGGTGTAGGCGTCCATATCTCTCCACAGATCTCGGTCTTTGAGTTTCTGAATCAACTATGCTGATGATATTCCTCCATGCCACCGTCTCAATCCATCCAGCATCATTTATCTTGGTCTGCCTCTGCCTCTCTTCCCCTTAATCTTTCCATTTGTCACTGTGTTCTCCAATGTCTTTCTTCTCATCACATGACCAAAGAAATATGTTTATCTGTTTCTTATTGTTGCATTTGATTTTCCAGTTTCATTAGCCTCTTTCAGGCAATCGTCGTTAGTTTCTCTGGCAGTCAAATGAATTCGCAACATTCGTCTCTGTAACCGCATCTCTGTTGCTTCCAACTTCTTCATATTTTATTGATTTATATTCCAAGATTCATTGCCATACAGCAAAACTGGTTCTATATGGCTCTTCAGCAGTATCTTTCTTACATTCAGTGATAGTGACTTATTGCATAAGATACTCTTCATTTTCTTAAATGTATATTTTGCTTGTCCTATTCTGCTCTTAATCTTTGTTGTGCATCTTCCTATCTGATGATATAAATGCCCCTATGTATTTAAAATTATACACTTGGTTGAGAATGTTCCCTTCTATTTCCATTTCACATGTTGGTAACACCTTTTTCTTTGATATTTCTATTATTACTGTCTTCTTGATTTTCGAGGTGAGTCCTTTCTTTTCACTCTCTATTACTACAATATCAAATTAATGCCCGAAAGAATTAATGCAAAAAAGAATTAACAACATCACTAACAAAAGAATACACACATCAACAAGTTGCCTAAACACCAAAGATCGCAAAATCATAATAGAAAAAGATCAGATTTTACATGCGTGGTCAGATTATGTGAAAGACCTTTATGATGATTAATGTTGTTTGTCCATCAAGAATGATGATGACCATTCATTTCATCCGGTGGGGTTGAAGGTGTGGAGCCGTGGGTTCTAAGATGGCTGATAAGGCCTATTTTGGCTCGAAATGTTCTTTGACAATGTGGGCAAAGAATGCTTGACGTCTCTGGAGGAGGATTTCCTGCAGTGGTTTTTCTGTCCTGCCTTTTCTTCACAGCTCTTGCAGTCCTGGTTGCCTCACATATGACTGCACCTTTGCGCAATGATGCACGCCACGAATTACGGTCTCTGGCTGCAGCCTCCCAGGTGTCATGATGACTTCCAAAAGCATTCAGTGAAATTTTCAGAGTGTCTTTAAAGCGTTTCCTCTGGCCACCTTGGGAGCGTTTACCACAACGCAGTTCGCTGTAAAAAATTCGTTTAGGGAGCCTGTGATCTGGCATGCGAGTCAAGTGACCGGCCCAGCGAATCTGATTCTTCATTAGTAGAGTGTGGATACTGGGCATGGATGCTCTTTCTAGGACTTCAGTGTCTGGAATCTTGTCTTGCCATTTAATCTTCAGTAGCTTCCTTAGGCAGACTGTGTGGAAGTGGTTTAATTTCCTAGCGTGTCGCTGATAAACAATCCAGGTTTCACAAGCATATAGCAGTGTGGATAATACAACTGCTTTGTAGACTTTTAGCTTTGTTTGCAGGCTTATTCCAGTTCTGTCCCATACATTCTTATACAGTCTGCCAAAGGCTGCACTGGCCTTGGAGATTCTTGCATTCACTTCGTCATCGATTGTGGCAGCTTGAGACACGGTGCTGCCAAGATAGGTGAATTTGTCCACAACACTTAGTCTATGATCATTCACTTTGATATTCGGCACAGTGTGATTATTCCCTGGAGCTGGCTGGTACATAACTACAGTCTTCTCCAAGTTGATATTGAGCCCAAAGTTGGCACAGGCATGTGAGAAAGCTGAAACATTATGTTGCATGTCCGCCTCTGAGTTGGCGTATAGAGCGCAATCATCAGCAAACAGGAGCTCTCTGACGGTGCCGCTGTTAATTTTGGTTTTAGCTTTCAGCCTTCTGAGATTGAATAACTTTCCATCCATACGGTAGTTGAAGTCTATTCCAATGTCGTCGTTCTCGAAGGCATTCATCAACATGGCTGAAAACATGAGGCTGATTAGTGTTGGTGCCAGGACATATCCTTGCTTCACTCCATTGGTGACAGGAAAGGGTTCAGACAGTTCACCATTTTCCTGTACTCTTGCCTGCATGCCGTCTTGAAATAGCCGCACTATTTGGACAAACTTTCGTGGACAGCCATATTTTGCCATAATCTTCCACAGTCCTTCTCTGCTGACTGTATCAAAAGCCTTGGTAAGGTCAATGAAAGTGGAGAACATTTCGCAGTTCTGTTCCTGACATTTCTCTTGCAGCTGCCTTGCAGCGAAAATCATGTCAACAGTTCCACGTTCTTTTCTGAAGCCACATTGACTCGCAGGAAGAAGACCTTGATCGAGATGGGCTGTGAGGCGATTGAGAAGAATTCTGGCGAGTATCTTCCCTGCAATTGAAAGCAAGGAGATGCCTCGGTGGTTGTCACAGGATTGGCGGTTTCCTTTTCGTTTGTAAAGGTGGACTATTGACGCGTCCTTAAAATCTTGTGGCATGGTCTCGTTCATCCATATGTTTGTGAAGACTTGGTGAAGCTGCTCTGTTAGGACCGGCCCACCTGCCTTGTATATCTCTGCTGGGATGGAGTCAGGACCAGGTGCCTTGCCGCTGGAGAGTTGCTGGATGGCTTTGTTTACTTCCATTATGGTTGGCAGGTCATCAAGTGTCTCATTGGTGGGAACTTGAAGAAGGCAGTTGATGGTTTCATCATCGAAGAAGGAAGTTGCATTTAAGATGTTGCTGAAATGCTCTGCCCAGCGTTGAAGGATTTCTTTCTTATCGGTGACCAATGTTCCCCCATCTGCACTGAGGAGGGGAACTATGCCTGGTGATGAAGGACCATAGACCGCTTTCAGTGAGTCGTAGAAGTTTTTCATATCATGTCTGTCAGCAAAGCCCTGAATTTCATCAGCTTTGCTGCTCAGCCAGGAGTCCCGCATGTGCCGAAGTTTCTGCTGCACTACTCTCTGAATGTTCTTGAAAGCATCTTTTTTTTATGTTGACTTTGGGTCATTCAAATATGCCTTGAGGAGAAGATGTTTCTCGGCCAGCAATTGGTTGATGTCTTCGGAATTTTCATCAAACCAGTCTTTATGCTTTCGGGTGGCTGGACCCAGGATTTCCATAGCAGTGTTGTAAATTGTGTCCTTTAGGGCTCTCCATTCTGTTTCTGTATCCTGTTTAGCTTCAGCATTGGGCTTGAGGCGGTCTTCCAGCATATTTTCAAACGACTGCTGCATTTTCTTGCTGTTTAGGCGGGTTACATTTAGCTTTGTTTGCATTTTCGCCCCTTGAGGACGCCGTGGTGGCCTGATGTGGATGTTCATTTTCGAGACAATGAGACGATGGTCTGTCCAACATTCGGCACCACACATGGATTTTGTCACTCGAACGTCTTGTCTGTCACTCCTCCTGACGATGACATAGTCAATGAGGTGCCAGTGTTTCGAGCGAGGGTGCATCCACGATGTCCTATTTCTCATGGGGAGATGGACAATTGTGTTCGTAATCAGGAGATCATGTTCGGCACATGTCTGAAGGAGGCGGAGTCCATTGCTGCTACAATTTCCGACTCCATGCTTTCCAATGATATGTGACATTGGATGAAGAATTACTTGCGCGATGACTTGGATTAAAGTGAGGAAGAGTTGCGGAATTCGTCGACCTCACTCTCTCGCCTGAGTCCATCTGTGTCCAGTGGCTAGACAAGTCGAGACGACTGGAGACGAATACAGGTGCAGTGGATGACCAGGGCGCTCTACGTGCCTTGAAATATGATGATGTGATATGATGATATGATGATAATTTATGATGATACAATAGAAGAACAGCATGATATTCGGAATACAAATGAAGGATCATCAATTTTGAAGATGGAGGTTCAGAATGCTCTCAACTAAATGAAAACTGGCAAGACCCAAGGTCCAGATAACATCACAACAGAAATTATCAATGCCTTAGAAGAATATGAAATAGACAAGGTCAACAGACTGCTGAACGCAATATATGATACTGAAGATATACCTCCTGAATTATGTAATTCTAAATTTATTGCAATCCCGAAGAAATCAGGAGCCTTGGAATGTGATCCACACCGAACAATTAGTATAATGAGTCACATCACAAAGATTTTGCTAAGAATTATCATGCAAAGAGTTGTGAAGAAAAACACAACTCGAAATAGGAGAACAATGTGGATTTGTAGAAGGCAATGGTACCGCAAATGCTGTATACATGCTGTGAACATTAATTGAACATTCTGTACAAGTAAACAGAGACCTATGCCTTTGCTTTAATGACTAGGCAAAGGCTTTCGATAAAGTGAGACATGTCAACATGATAAATATGCTTGCAGATCTGCAAATTGATGGGAAAGACCTTAGACTTGTGAAAAACATATGTTGAAAACAACAAGCTGCCATAAGGATTGATAATGAAGTAGGCCAATATCAGCCTTTTAAGAGAAGTGTGTGACAGGGATGTGTCCCGATCTATTTTTCCTGTACACTGAAAATATTTTCAGAAATGTAGAAGGTATGAAAGGAATCATCATAGGAGAACGAAACTCAATAACATTAGACATGCGGGTGGTACAGTATTGATTGCAGACAATAAGCAAGATCTGCAACATTTAGCAGATTCGGTTGCTACATACAGTGAACAACTAGGGTTAGAATTAAATTGTAAGAAGACACAGATTATGGTCGAAAATAGGGCAGAGGAAATGACACAATGTAATATACAAGTTAATGGGAATATTCTTAAACAAGTGAACCGGTACAATTATCTCGGAACAGTCATAACATCTGATTGGAGATGCCTTGAAGAGATTAGAACAAGGAGCGCCATGGCAAAAGTAGCCATTTTCAAGATGGAAATGATACTAACCAATAAAAAAGATGTCATTTGCAACGAGAAAAAGATTGTTGAGGTGTTACATAGAACCTGTACTTTAGTATGGATGTGAAGCGTGGACAATGAGCAAACAGGTTGAAAAACATCTGATGGTTAAGGAAATGTGGTGTCTGAGGAAAATTCAATGAACATTTTTTGTCACGTAATGAGAAAATAAAATTGAAGAACTTGGTGACAACTGGCAAGATCGAAGGGAAGAGAACAAGGGGAAGGCAGTGAAGTAAATACCTGGATGGCTGGGCTACGTGAAATGGTCGAGACAGGAATACTGAACTAATCCATGACTCTGGTGATCGAGTGAGATGGCGAAACAATTGTGTTAGATCTTTTGGATTCTCCGTCACCAATACTGTGTCATCTGCATAGCGTATATTGTTTGTATTATAACTTCCGACTAATATATCTGGCTTCTCTTCGATCTCTCTCTTTATTACTTCGCTGCTATAGAGGAAGAAGAGATCCCGTGACAAGACACATCCCTGTCGTATTCCCAGCTTTATTTGTTCATAAATGCCCCCTTTATTTCCCATTGTAATTGTTGCTACACGGATCTAGTAAATA
Organism: Cepaea hortensis; assembly: GCA_963921405.1. Lineage (NCBI taxonomy): Eukaryota > Metazoa > Mollusca > Gastropoda > Stylommatophora > Helicidae > Cepaea > Cepaea hortensis. The sequence continues at coordinate 12,418,153 of OY992887.1, read as the reverse complement.
TTCTTCATTATTCTGAAATATTACCCATCGATGTTAATATCGTCCTACAATTGAATCAGTTCATCATGTTGTACTTTATCAAATGCCTTAGTATAATATATGTCTCTATTGATCTTTCTATGATTGTTCGCAATGTATATGTTGCATCTTCGCATGTACATAAAGGCGGCCGGTGTGATACTCACCACGTGACCTATTTATTGCCGCTTAGTTCATACAAATATGGGACCAGCACCATATAACCAATACGCGTCTCGCGGGAAGGAGTGTACTTTATGGTTGTTAACTGATTCAGTACCGAAGGATAATTTATCGCTGCATATGAACTACCATTTCGACAGAAGGACACTATATCGCCATACTAGGGGCATCTAGTTAATTATTTCCTTATGTGGTATTTTCCGCAATGTTAATCCTCAGTGAATGGAAATTTACATTATAATACTTGTTTCTCTGATTGTGTTAGGTCCAAACTTTTTGTTTGGCGCTTAATTTAAATACTGTAACAATCAAATTGTTAAGAGAAAAAAAAATAATCGTGTAAATAATTAATTTGAAACTTCGACTGTGTCAACGTCCTGACTACTGGCTCCGTCTAGCCCACTGGACTTGGACAGGTATATTATAACATCTACGATACATCTACTAATAACACATGAATACAATCAGAAACTGGCAGGAGCTATCTCCTGAACAATCATTTATTACAATATATTACAAGCTGACGTCATGATCACAGTTCGCGCTCAAACAATCGTTCACCACCAACAGCCACGCGCTAGCTCACAATGGCGATCTTTACACTGTCGCCCGCATGATCATTCACAATCAAACTTCACATCATCCCGCACATATCACAGTTAGTACATTCCTCGAATATCAATACACAACGTTCATCTCCATCTATCCGTCACAAACACTATCCTTCTATCGTTCTATCGTTCTATAGATCTCCACACGTCCGTCCCTATTCGCTGCCTCACACACACTGCCTCTCTCCTCGTTGACCTTCCCACATCACGTGGCTCTATTCACGGGCTTCTTGCCTGACCGTCCACTAGCCAAGCCGTGGTGTCTCTTACTGCCCTTTACCTCAGCTATGCTTACACTGACTCTCGCTTACATACCGGCACTTACATCTTCCGTACATATAAGACCATGACACGCTCCCCCTTCCCCCGCAGCGAATGTGGCACTTTCTCTTGGAAATGTGACACATTCTGGTGTTATCACTCTTGGTCCATCTTCCTAACCTTGTCAGGGGATTATATGATACTAAGTACGCGCTTGCGTCCCTTTTCGCTCTGATCTTTTTCGAGATTAACTTCAAATATTGTTCTCTCTTTTTCAGTGTTGAGGTTTCTCTCAAGGTTTTGTCGTGGTCTGACAAATGTTATGGTTGGGTGTACTTGTCATACCTCGTTATATTACTCAACCCACACTCCGTGACATTACATTCTGTTCATATTTCTCAATCGATTTTCTGTGCATTATCATCTCATAGTTATTGTGGCTATGCTGGTTTAAGGATTCTCCATTGGTTTACGCCTCGAATAAGGCTACAACTTCCTCTTACAGCATTCTTAAATTTTCTCTCTATTCAGACGTGGTTCCCCTCGTCTCTATTTAATGCACCCTAATCGATTCTTTATGAGCACACTATGTCAATGTTGTGGTCATGGTTCGAATATAATTCATGTATGTCATAGTCCCCCTTACCTCATCTTATGTCGGACCGTGAGTTGTTTCCCTTTTTGAGCACACCTCGTTTACTGTGATGGAGAGTTTCTTATTAGTCTCTTTGGTTGGCATCACCCTGCTGGTATTTTCTTTCTTGTTACCATCTTATGATGTTAATTCTGTACCACTATTGCTAAGCGTCATTCGTCGGGCCATCCACCATACGCGAAGGCAAGTTTGGTAACACTCGCGTATTGGGATTGCCAGGCGTTGATTCTCAGCATTACCACTTATTCTATTCGCCACTATACTTACGTTCATATGTATATATTACATTATAACAATATAAAGTATTATAATAATAAAATTAGACATTGGATGTTATACAGTTAATACATATACAATAAAATATACATTGTCGATGCCCTTATGCACGTATAGGAAATTGTTCTTGTCCTGTGAAAGTTATGCACACGGAATTACATTAAAAGTGTTCAATGTTCGTTTCCGTGATGGAATCTTTGGCCTGTCTTCTTTCTGATACAACTGTTGACTTCTGTATATTCTGATATTGTCTTTCCTTCTGTATAGTGCTTAAGACTGTTCACCAAGATTGGCCAATTTGTAAGTCTGGTCTTGTAAAGTTGCTGGAATTCACACGTATAAAACACGAATCAAGTTCAGTGGCCTTAATTTTGAGTGTGGCCATGGTGCGTCTGTCTGTGACTGTCTTTGCCATAGTTTGTAGGTTGGCATCTGGTTCATTAAATTGATCACCGAAAATGAATGTCTGTACTTGTGAAGCTGTCGTCGTTGTTAGTCTATTTCAAAAGGTGGATTCTGTAGATACTCGTTTGAAAACAAAGTCAATATGGGTATATCTTACTGTTTGATGCCTGAAATCACATGTTGAGTCTTACTGTTTTGCCGGTGACAATTTCACGTTGACGGACTTTTCATGCTGGTTTATACAATGAAGTGTGCTAGTATCATAGCGCTGGAGTTGTACAGCAGACAAGGCAACTCTGGAGTTACTGGATCTAAGGATATAAAGTGGGTTACGGTTAAAATGTTCCGAAGGGTGGGGATTTTCAATTTTCATGTTGAGATCATTTTGAGTGCTATCTCCAAACCTGCACTCGTACATGTGTGTATACATTCAATAGTTCAAATAATAATAATACACCATGTATAGTTTTAAAATGTAATCGTGCATGTTTGTATGCTTTTCTGCAATTTGTGTATATTTTCCAAAATATGTAGGGTAATTTGTTGCTGATTTTTGTCAGTAATTCCACCGACTGAAGATTTACATTGTTCAGCATAAGTATGTGTCTGAGGTGATTTGACATAGAGTTTATCAGTGGCAACAACAAAATTTGGTTCAATAGTAATGATGTAAGTAACAAAGTTTGCTGGTTTGTCATGAGTAATATCATCTGTGTTGCGTCATGATGATGTGTGAGTAAAACTGTTAGAGAAGTCGGTTGTGTTGTATTTACAATGAGTAGTGCGAGTATAGCCATCCACTGTGTGCCCTTGGGCATGTGTGTAGTTAACAGGGAGTACAGGAGGTATAGTATGTACCATGATGATTTGTGATGTTTCCTTGGCCTTGTGAAATACTTGTTTTCTACACCTTTTCCGTTGTGATGATACACACCCGTTTCTGTTTTTTCTTGTTTTGAGATGGTAATCAAGTTGGTCTGGTGTGGTACTTTGGTATGTTCATCATGTTGTTGTTTGGTGAGTGGTGTAGTTAAGGCAGTGCTTGTTGTGGTGTTAACTTTTTGCCCTGTGTGAGTTTTGGACTCTGTGTATTCTGTTACATTTAATACATTTCCAATTAATAAATCACAGCATGGATTGTCTAATAAAGCACAAGTTACTCTGCCTGATAGGAAAGGTGATTTTATATTGGCCCATGCCATAGGATATTTCTCTATTGTCCCTGAAACAGTTTTGCAATAGATGTACTCATCTAGGTAGTCTTTAGGATCAGCTAGGGTCTTTCGAAGACCGATAAGACAGGACCCTGTGTCGCGTACACATGTGCATACTGTGTCATTGATGTATCCCTCATGGAATGTTAGTTTTCCTAATGACAGTCTTGAGGTTTTGTTCATTCCCTTACTTTCTTGTTGAGTATTGCTCTCTTTACATAAGGAATGAGGCTGAGTGATGTTAACAACATTATTGAAATATGGTACAAAGTCTGATGGGTAAAACTCAGATTGTTCTGACTTTGCAGTGTTTGGTCTTGTTTTCGTCTTAGTGATGTTTACTTTTTCTAAGTTCTTTGCCGAAATGTCTGTTGTAATGTTTATGGCTGCATTTGCTTTTGCTTTCTGTATTCTTTTTACACCTTCACATTCGAAACGTCTATGGCCATACGCAAGGCAAAAATGACATTTTGTTCTATATTTCCTATGGTTTACCTTCCCCAGTTTTTGTGCTATAATAGTATTTAGGTATTCTTGATAAGTGGGATTTTTATCGCATATTCCATTTTCTGTATGTGGAGTGCTACAATGTTTGCATAGTACTGGTTTTGTTTTCTGTGGTTTGTTTTGACAATCTGTGGCTGCAGATGCCGTTGCTTTCACAGTACTTTTCTGTTGAGTGTTCTTAACCAGGGTTATACTTTGGTTGTAATATTCGCGGCATTTTTCTAGTAAGTTTTTGATAGGTTCTGTTTTGTGTTCTTCTAAATACTTTCCGCATTCGGCTGGTAGTGTTGCTTTTAGTTTTTCTATTAGGAAGAAATTTACTACTGCCTGATCATTGTTTGTGTCTTTAAATTCAGATAGTAGCTTTCTGTACCTGCCTTCTATTTCCTGTATATAATGGGTAAACGACATGTCTGGGACCGGTTTCAGATCTCGTAACACTAACATTAAGGTGTCGAGGTCGTTTAAGTAGTTTGATAATATGTTTGTTTTGTAATACTCATAGTCTTCCCTTGACATATCCGGTATGTACTCTTGCAGATGTCTGTCTCCTATTGGTAAGGATTCCCTATACCATGCATACCATCTAGTTTTGGGGATTTTGTAGTCTTGCATTTTCTTTTCGAATTCCTGTGTCCACTCGCGGATAAGGTTATTTTTCCTATTACCGTTTCCAAATTGCGTCAAGTCTTTCTTGAGTTGGGACTTTTTATCGTTCAAATAGCCCTTCAATATTTCGTAATTTGTTGTGCAATAGTATCTTACTCGTTCTGGAGAGATTTCATATTTTAAGGCTAGTTCTTTGAAGTCGTCATATGAAGTCATTTTGGACCAAGTTTAATTTCTAAGTATTTAATTAATATTCAAATGTACCGATGATGATATTTATACAAGCAAATCAAAGAATGCAGATTTGGGTACTTAGCAATCAAAATTAATCAACTTATCTTTATCTGCTGACTACTCGAACGCTTGATGTACAGGAACGTGATTCTCGTGCTGGTTACCGCTGACCTGGTCTGGTTACGTCGGTCGCTGTGTAGAACTGAAACCTGCTGTGGAAAGAAATGATGTTATTTTCGTTCTAACTTTGTTCATACATCTCCAATTTATACAAAATTATGACTTGTTCTTCTTCTTTTCAAAAGTAGCGTTCTTTTATGCCATTTGCATGGGACTGTGGTTCATGTGTACTTCTGACACCATCATACCTGTCAGCGTCCTGACTACTGGCTCCGTCTAGCCCACTGGACTTGGACCGGTATATTATAACATCTACGATACATCTACTAATAACACATGAATACAATCGGAAACTGGCAGGAGCTATCTCCTGAACAATCATTTATTACAATATATTACAAGCTGACGTCATGATCACAGTTCGCGCTCAAACAATCGTTCACCACCAACAGCCACGCGCTAGCTCACAATGGCGATCTTTACACTGTCGCCCGCATGATCATTCACAATCAAACTTCACATCATCCCGCACATATCACAGTTAGTACATTCCTCGAATATCAATACACAACGTTCATCTCCATCTATCCGTCACAAACACTATCCTTCTATCGTTCTATCGTTCTATAGATCTCCACACGTCCGTCCCTATTCGCTGCCTCACACACACTGCCTCTCTCCTCGTTGACCTTCCCACATCACGTGGCTCTATTCACGGGCTTCTTGCCTGACCGTCCACTAGCCAAGCCGTGGTGTCTCTTACTGCCCTTTACCTCAGCTATGCTTACACTGACTCTCGCTTACATACCGGCACTTACATCTTCCGTACATATAAGACCATGACAGACTGTCAATATAACTCAGCGAGGCAGAGATTTGCTGTACCAAGCACGGGGGAATTCCACGCCCTTTAAGACGCAAGCTTTGTACGATGAAATACGTTCACCAAAATGTCAACGTATCGGGTTGAAGAGTTTGTCGTCCAGAGGGCTGCTTCCAAGCAACCAATCAACCTATCAATCAACAATTCAACCAACTACCCACCAGCCAATCATTCACCTTAACAAACCAACCACCCATCCATCCATGTCACTTCGATTAATCAAACAATCATTTAAACGTCCATTCAACCAAGCAACCAATCAATAATTCAACTAAACAACCAACCAGCGAATCAATCAATCAGTCAACCAACAATGCAATCAACTAAACACCAGCTAATCATTAAATCAATCAACAAACCAACCACCTAACAACCCATCTCACTTCAAGTAAAAAAACCATCCAAACAGCCACCCAACCAACCAACAAATTCATCCAAATCTAACTTATCAAATAAACAACCAACAACCAACCATTACCTATCAAGAAACCAAGGTGAGGCCTCGGTCTCCGTAATCTCGTATACACTCGTAGGTAACGTGATGACGGTGACAATCAGCAGTGGTTCGAATCGCATCGGTAACTTACGGGGAATGTGAGCCGGCCGCTCAGAAAGCAATGGCAAACTACTGAGCGTAATCTTGCCAAGAAATCAACATACAGCTGAAAGATGCTGATGTTGACAGCGATGTCCTGTAAAGGATATGCAAAAAAAAAAAAACCAAGTTGAGACATAAGAGAGGAGTCCAGCGCCATATTCTTTCTCTTCTTCGTTTCTCTCTCTCGAGGGAAGCCAATCACAGCTATGTATGCACCCCCAGGTGTCTGCGCGACTTCCACCAGTACCTGTGCCCTGCCTCTAGACCTGACCCAATTGCATTAAGGCCTCTAGATATAGTCCTTCACTTGACTCAATAATAACAATAACAACTACCATTAGTTTAGTTTAGTTTAGTCGATGGATCAGCATCACACGGGTGTAACCCATAAGTGCTCCGTTCTCCTCCTAACTCAAACCTGAGTTTGGAGAAACTCAGCTCGGTGCACGAACTCCGTAGCACCGGCGAGGCTCCTGAAATACTTGGGTAGATTTTAAACTCGAAATTTTGCCCGGACAGCGCCATTAAGCTACTCTTTTTCGACTTCCAACTGCCAAGGGATTTTTTACGTGCGCAACAATACACACGGGCGTCTGATCTCACTACCCAGAGACCAGGGGAAATTTTATTACTAGAAGTCCACGTGAAAAAGTCCCAGTCCTCACCGGGGCTTGAACCCGGGACCTCCAACTCTCGAGGCGGACACTGTACCTCGAGACCACGCATCCCCCCTACCACTACCATTGTTTAAACCTAGACAGCCTCGCTGTGGATAAATTTAAGAATAAAAATACAAAATACGACAGTGAAACTCAACGAAAGAAACAACATACACCTTCGAACCTCACTCTCTCATGTTCTCTTTTTATTCGGAATCCGGTATCAGCCCAGCTACAACCAACCCCCTTCTTTCAGTATAAGGACTTCGGCATGGCAGAATGGACAAGAACGCGTGTTCTTAAAACATCCAGTGCGCTGATGCCGAGGTATGAGGTTCAACTCCTACATCAGTCAGTTGGACTACAATGTTAACTTCTCGTTCTTTCTTGATTTGGGACGTAAATTACAAGTACTTCAGAAGTCGGAGTGGGTTGTCCTGATGGCGAAGGACACTGATAATAGGGAAAGCTAATCCACACACACACACACACACACACAATTCAGCCCAATGCTACTATAAGTAGTGTATATGGACTACGCTTGGGTTCAAAACTAACGAGGAAAACAAAAAAAGTATAGACAGGTAGACTACCACTCCGCCACGGATTCGGCCACAATTAGGACCTAATCCCCAATATACAAAGGTTATTGTGGCTGGGTGAATAATCTCCGCTCTTCTATCCCCAAAATGTTGCAAATGTTTGCTATCGATTATTCCCCCTGTGTGGCTTTAGTTAACATGTAACCACTGGCACATTTAAATAAGCGACCTGTTCTGCATACGAGATTAGCACTTTGTATGAGTTATGTTCCGTTTGTGTCTTCGCCGGCGCGTGTTTGTTGGCAATAATTACACATGGTTTATTCCTTGGGTAGTCTGTTACAAGGGTGGCTAAATAGTGGAATAGGTGGCCGATAGGGTGGAAGGAATAAGTGGAATATCTTGTTGTCAAGGTGGAAGAAATTAGTGGAATATGTGGTTGTCAAGGAACTAGTGGAATATGTGGTTGTCAAGGAACTAGTGGAATATGTGGTTGTCAAGGAACTAGTGGAATATGTGGTTGTCAAGGAACTAGTGGAATATGTGGTTGTCAAGGTGGAAGGAACTAGAGGAATGTGTGACCACTATGGTGGAAGGAATTGGTGGAGTATATGGTGTCAAGGTGGAAGAAATTAGGGGAATATGTGGTCGTCAAGTTGGAAGAAATTAATTGATTATGTGGCTACTAAGGTGAAAGGAATTAGTGAAATATGTGGCTTCTAAGGTGGGAGGAACTAATGGATTATGTGGCCACTAAGGTGGAAGGAAGTAGTGGAATATGTGGCTATTAAGGTGGAAGGAACGAATGGAATATGTGGCCAATGAGGTAAAAGGAATTAGTGGAATATGTGGCCACTAAGGTGGAAGGAACCAGTGGAATATGTGGCCACTAAGGTGGAAGGAAGTAGTGGAATACGCTGTTCCCACGGAGGAGATGAACTAGTAGAATTTCCTGATAGATAAAGCCGGCCGGTGTGCCTTTGACAGAATCACACATCGAATGTAGATTAGTATATACAAATATGGGAATGTAGATTAGTATATACAAATATGGGAATGTAGATTAGTATATACAAATATTGCATTGGCACCTTTCCGTCTTGACAGACGATAGTTTGGTACATTGTGCTTCAAAAAGGCTTAATAACTACGATCCATGGCGGTGGCGAGTGTGGCTGGTAAAGCCAATTCTTGCTGCAAATGTTTGCCCACAGTAGGTGCATGTGAAAACATGGTCACTTCCACCATTTTGCACCATCTTACGTCTCTCACGCTCTGTGTGTGCTTTATCTGCAATAATTTTCTCCTTTGTCTTTATTCCATTTCTGATAGTTGCCCTCCATGCAACACGTTCAGCGGCGACGTGCTCCCAATGTGCATTATCAATGCCTGTATCAATCATGTCCCGCTTACACACATCTTTGTATCTAGTAGAGGCCGACCCTGAGATCTCCTACCTGTCTGTAATTCACCAAAAAAGATGTCCTTTGGTATTCTACCATCATCCATCCTCCTAACGAATACAAATATGGGAATGTAGATTAGTATATACAAATATGGGAATGTAGATTAGTATATACAAATATGGGAATGTAGATTAGTATATACAAATATGGGAATATAGATTAGTATATACAAATATGGGAATGTAGATTAGTATATACAAATATAGGAATGCAGATTAGTATATACAAATATGGGAATGTAGATTGGTATATACAAATATGGTAATGTAGATTAGTATATGCAAATATGGGAATGTAGATTAGTATATACAAATATGGGAATGTAGATTAGTATATACAAATATAGGAATGCAGATTAGTATATACAAATATGGGAATGTAGATTGGTATATACAAATATGGTAATGTAGATTAGTATATGCAAATATGGGAATGTAGATTAGTACATGCAAATATGGGAATGTAGATTGGTATATACAAATATGGGAATGTAGATTAGTATATACAAATATGGGAGTGTAGATTGGTATATACATATATGGGAATGTAGATTAGTATATACAACTATGGGAATGTAGATTAGTACATACAAATATGGGAATGTAGATTGGTATATACATATATGGGAATGTAGATTGGTATATACAAATATGGGAATGTAGATTAGTACATACAAATATGGGAATGTAGATTGGTATATACAAATATGGGAATGTAGATTAGTACATACAAATATGGGAATGTAGATTGGTATATACAAATATGGGAATGTAGATTAGTACATACAAATATGGGAATGTAGATTGGTATATACAAATATGGGAATGTAGATTAGTACATACAAATATGGGAATGTAGATTGGTATATACAAATATGGGAATGTAGATTAGTACATGCAAATATGGAAATGTAGATTAGTATATAGAAATATGGGAATGTAGATTAGTATATACAAATATGGGAATGTAGATTGGTATATAAAAATATGGGAATGTAGATTAGTACATGCAAATATGGAAATGTAGATTAGTATATACAAATATGGGAATGTATATTAGTATATACAAATATGGGAATGTAGATTGGTATATACAAATATGGGAATGTAGATTAGTATATACAAATATGGGAATGTAGATCAATACATACAAATATGGGAATGTAGAGTAGTACATACAAATATGGGAATGTAGATTAGTACATACAAATATGGGAATGTAGATTAGTATATACAACTATGGGAATGTAGATTAGTATATACAACTATGGGAATGTAGATTAATACATACAAATATGGGAATGTAGATTAGTATATACAAATATGGGAATGTAGATTTGTATATACAACTATGGGAATGTAGATTAATAAATACAAATATGGGAATGTAGATTAGTATATACAACTATGGGAATGTAGATTAATACATACAAATATGGGAATGTAGATTGGTATATACAAATATGGGAATGTAGATTAGTATATACAAATATGGGAATGTAGATCAATACATACAAATATGGGAATGTAGAGTAGTACATACAAATATGGGAATGTAGGTTAGTACATACAAATATGGGAATGTAGATTAGTATATACAACTATGGGAATGTAGATTAGTATATACAACTATGGGAATGTAGATTAATACATACAAATATGGGAATGTAGATTAGTATATACAAATATGGGAATGTAGATTTGTATATACAACTATGGGAATGTAGATTAATAAATACAAATATGGGAATGTAGATTAGTATATACAACTATGGGAATGTAGATTAATACATACAAATATGGGAATGTAGATTAGTATATACAAATATGGGAATGTAGATTAGTACATACAATTAGTACATTTAAATATGGGAATGTAGATTAGAATATACAAATATGGGGCTAGTACTATATAGTATATATCTCACATACTTCAGTGCGTGTACAGGACTCTTTTACTTTCCCTCCTTGTACCCACGTCTAAAGGCAGGTAAGCGGGTCCTTATTTAATTATATTTGTTGTTAACTGATTCAATGCCGAATGTTTTAATTGTATTTGTTGTTAACTGATTTAATACGGAATGTTTTAATTTGTTGTTAACTGATTCAATGCCGAAAGTTTTAATTGTATTTGCTGTTAACTGATTCAATGCCGAATGTTTTAATTGTATTTGTTGTTAACTGATTCAATGCCGAATGACACCGACTACCTTTACTCCCCACGAATTAAGAATAGAAGTCCTTAGACAAGGTCCAGGAAAACATAAAGCATGTATAGCGCAAGAAACCCTTAACAATTTGAACAAAAGAGGTGACAGTAGATTGTAAACAATAGCGAATCCAGAGCTGTTGACATCAGTCTAGGAAACACACACACGAAGCTAATAAAGAAGTTAGGAGGCGGGGCAACAGTGCTTACACTACAATATTTAGATGGTCTTGCAGTAGAGGTCGAAGAAGATGCAGCCACAGGAAACCTCAGAGACCTTTCAGCACCACCAAGAAATCCATTCGCTCATTCTGTATCATGCCCCTTGCAGAACCTCTCTGCTATAACAACCTTCTGGAAAACTTCTCGGTTATAAGCAAAATGTCCCGCGTCCGACACACCCATCTGGATATCATCTGCCACATCCTGCGTTCAACTTCTCTTTGGCCTTCCTCTTCCTCTCTTCCCGGGTTCTCTCCAAACTTTCATGACGTTTCAAGTGACCAAAATATTTCAATAGTCTTTGTTTTATCATCTTTAGTAGCCAACCTTCTTCAGTTAGTAATGATATATTATAAAATGAGTGCACTTACTAGAAGTAGTAATGGGAAAGTTCACACTAACATTACATTTTGAATGAACGCATGGATTGAATTATCTGAGGAATTTCTTAATAGACCAGTCCTTAACTACCCTTTATATAACCAACCAGCATAAGCAAAGCAGACTGCAGACTTGAGAGAATACTGTATGTCATGATGCTGCCAAATAAATGGTATCGGCAGAAAGAAGAAAAAGAAAGAGGAGGAAGATGAGGAAGAGGGATGTGGAGAAGAAGAAGAAGAAGACGAAGGAGATGAGGAGGAGGAGGAGTAGGAGGAGGAGGAGAATATGGAGGAGAAGAATAAGGAGGAGAAGAATAAGGAGGGGAGAACAAGGAGAAGAAGAACGAGGAGGAGGAGGAGAATAATTAGGAGGAGAAGGGGTGGTTGAGGAGGAGGAATATAAGAAAAAGTAAATCAATGTTAAATATAGACTGATAGCATGGGGAACTCTTCCAATACGGAAACAAAACCAAAAAAAAAAATAAAAATCACACATAAAGAGTTCACGTATTCATCCGTGGATTTTGCCGGAAGAAACGGTTAGCAGGAACGGTGTGAAGACGCCACAAGTGGATAATCTAGTTCTTTGACACTCCTATAGTTCTTGAGATTAGGTCATCGAACAGCCCACTCCTGTAGTTCTTGAGATTAGGTCATCGAACAGCCCAGTCTCCAGGGGTAGGTAATCAATACCAGCTCACGATCCGGCGACTGATTACCCGCCATCAGATGACTGTTCCCTCCCCTGTCTTGTTCCTGTATCTTATTCTTTCCATCCTGTCTAGTGACTGGCCTGGACTATCATGTCTCTTCGTGGTTTTTTTTTTTTTTTTCAAATTGTAAAATGGGAGTCTTGATTTTATGAATCGACAACTTTAGCACTCCGGATAAATTCATAAGTCCTTCGTCTTTCTCAGCAAATATACGGTGTAGATGCCGAATGTTCCAGTAACATACTAGTTGTAAACACTTCGGATTTGTTCTTGCGAACATCCCTCCTGGCTGAAAGTGCGCTTGCATCCAGACTCAAGCATCCTTAGATCTGCAGATTCAGCTGTTAATGCTGTCTTCAACTAGCAGTCGTTGACAATGGGTCTTCACAATATGTCTCTCGTCCATTGTGAGTGTTCCTTCTTCTTCTTCTGCTTCGTTTCTTTTTCGAGGGAAATGCTTCACACCTCACAGGTCGGCGTGTCACACCTCACAGGTCACCGTGTCCGACTTCAGCACACATTTTGTCATGTTTGCCTCCACTAGACAGTTCGATCCCAGGTGACAGACTCTTCCTACCCCGTGATGAGTGTTCCAGTTACTACTGCTCTTGTCGCCAAAAGATATGCCAGCTCATTGCCTCCTTCTTCAGCACCGCCCTCCCAGCACATCACTGTAAGACTTTAGCACCGTCCTCCCGGCACATCGCTGTAAGACTTTAGCACCGCCCTCCCAGCACATCACTGTAAGACTTTAGCACCGCCCTCCCAGCACATCACTGTAAGACTTTAGCACCGCCCTCCCAGCACATCACTGTAAGACTTTAGCACCGCCCTCCCAGCACATCACTGTAAGACTTTAGCACCACCCTCACGGCACATCGCTGTAAGACTTTAGCACCAACCTCACGGCACATGGCTGTAAGACTTTAGCACCACCCTCACGGCACATGGCAGTAAGACTTTAGCACCGCCCTCCCAGCACATCACTGTAAGACTTTAGCACCGTCCTCCCAGCACATCACTGTAAGACTTTAGCACCGTCCTCACAGCACATCACTGTAAGACTTTAGCACCGTCCTCCCAGCACATCACTGTAAGACTTTAGCACCGCCCTCCCAGCACATCACTGTAAGACTTTAGCACCGTCCTCCCAGCACATCACTGTAAGACTTTAGCACCGCCCTCCCAGCACATCACTGTAAGACTTTAGCACCGTCCTCCCAGCACATGGCTGAAAAACTTTAGCACTGCCCTCCCGGCACATCGCTGTAAGAGAAATGAACTTTTGCTTAGTACCCATTTTCCGGCTCTGTGGCGAAGGACGCAAATTGTAATCCCGTATGCTGCGTTCGAAACACAGTTGGGAGAGATTTGGCAGCAGATCGCTGAGTGCCGATCGTTCAGACAGCAATGGTCAACTACTTAACATAAACTTGCAAAGAATTCAAAAAGAGGCAAACAATTTTGGAGTTGGCTGCGAAGTCCTGTAAATTATATGTAACTGAACATTTCTAGTACCCACAAATGTTACATCAGTCGATTACTACAGGAGAATATCGTATTTTATGGAAACAAAAACAATCAAATACAGTGGTTCTAGAAAAACAGAATGGAAAGAGAGTTAGTGGGGGAAAAAAACAATAAAAACAAAGAGGCAAGTGAAATATTTCGCCCACGATAAAAGACAACACACTATTCCAAAAACCATTCGGAGAGGGGGGGGGGGGTTTGGTAAGGCGGCAAGCGAGCAAGGGGTAGACAACAATGCAAGTAGTAAGATAACCTAAAGAGATAGACTAGCAGCAATCTGACAAAATTTACAATCTAGGCGATTGACAGACACAGTTGGAGATCCATTGCAGCCAACCGTTACTGTGGAGAGGACACCTAATTGATTGAAAGGAGGATCAAACACTACAATTGCCCTGGTGGATCGGGTACCCGCCAGCCGCTCAAAGTCCGCAGTTATCACAACCATCGTCATCTTCATACTTGAGGTTGTAGCTGTAGAGGCTCCATTATGCTCACCAACGACCTTTCCCTTGACCAAACAGATTCTCCCCACGACACACAGAATCGTCGATGTATACTATTGCCCTCTTGTCTCCTGTGGTATTTCCATCTATCAGCTGCCAGACCTCCAATCCTGCCATCCCATGATACCACTCTCTACACTCTCTGTCCAATCCTGCCATCCCATGAAACCATTCTCTACACTCTCTGTCCAATCCTGTCATCCCATGATACCACTCTCTACACTCTCTGTCCAATCCTGCCATCCCATGATACCACTCTCTACACTCTCTGTCCAATTCTGCCATCCCATGATACCACTCTCTACACTCTCTGTCCAATCCTGCCATCCCATGATACCACTCTCTACACTCTCTGTCCAATCCTGCCATCCCATGATACCACTCTCTACACTCTCTGTCCAATCCTGCCATCCCATGATACCACTCTCTACACTCTCTGTCCAATCCTGCCATCCTGATGATACCACTCTCTACACTCTCTGTCCAATCCTGCCATCCCATGATACCACTCTCTACACTCTCTGTACAATCCTTCCATCCCATGATACCACTCTCTACACTCTCTGTCCAATCCTGCCATCCCATGATACCACTCTCTACACTCTCTGTACAATCCTTCCATCCCATGATACCACTCTCTACACTCTCTGTACAATCCTTCCATCCCATGATACCATTCTCTACACTCTCCGTGGTATTTCCATCTATTAGCTGCCGGACCTTCAATCCTGCCATCCCATGATACCACTCTACACTCTCTGTCCAATCCTGCCATCCCATGATACCACTCTCTACACTCTCTGTACAATCCTGCCATCCCATGATACCATTCTCTACACTCTCTGTTCAATCCTGCCATCCCATGATACCACTCTCTAGATAATCATGAAAATAATGTTGATCTCCACATAAGACAAACTATATGGAGATATGGACAATCTATGGAGATATGGACAATCTATGGAGATATGTACAATCTGTGGAGATATGGACAATCTGAGGAAATGTGGACAATCTGAGGAAATAAGGGCAATCTATGGAGATACTGACATTTTATGGAGATGTGAACAATCTATGGAGGGATGGACAGTCTATGAAGATATGGACAATCTCAAATTGATCTCTTTTATTTAAATATATTGTCGTGTGACAACACTGGCCTGGTTCTCGGTTGTTGCCCATATATTTTCCTTTGGGTTCTAAATTAACCTCTGTCTACCCTTTACATCAATTGTCCCCAAGACGGTTCACGGATGACACTACACATATGACGACTGTGGACACAAGAAGACACCTAACTGACTATAATAGAACAACCTTATAAAAGGCAAATCTAGAATCTTTATTGGAGATTCTGACTCGAACACACAGATAGACAAACCAACAGACAGACATACAGCAATGTATGTCAGTGTGTAGAGCGAGGTGGTAAGACACATTCACCTGATCCTGTATGATGCCTCCTGGAGCTTCGGAATTTGACCAAGTAAAGTTCAACAGCCAGTCACTTGGCTTTTAACACAATTGAAAGTCACTGCACACAGGTCTGCAGCACACAGAGACAGACCAAAGGCAAACAAGTTCTCAGGAATTAGCAATGTGTCAACAGCACACAGGCCACTGCAAATAGGCAGCCGCCCTCAGGATACAGCCCCGGATACAACACACAGCAAAGGGCACTCGCCCACAGGAACATCAAAAGGGGTTTCTGTAAAGCAAGAACAGGCCAGGAGTACCCATCCATCACACCCTTGCACAATACACACTATATCAACATGCTTCCACACTAACATTCCATTCATTGTGGTCAGTTCCTCCAGCTCAGGCCACAATAGTATTATGTCTGACTTTCCAGACATATCTCACCGATGGGTTAAGTTACGACTCCTGGTAATCCCAACATAAGTCAGTAGCTTTCCAGCCACAAGTCTCATACCTAATTGATAGTAGATATGATGAAAGGTTCCATTCATGAGGATGTCAGAAATCCATACCTCCTATGAAAATTATCAAGTGTTATGGCCTGGATCATCCTTCCCAATCACCATTTTGTCCCCTCAGGAAAGTAAATAAGCATATTAGGATACCTCAGGTCAGTACTCCATTACACCTCCAAGGTTAATGGAAGATACTCAAGCTACATTGATAACTAACCTGAAATACTGAATGAAAGACCAGACAAACAACAGAAGAGTTTCGGGTTCTTGTGTTTGTCGCTTCCCACCTTTCTGCCTCGGATACCTTGATTTCTGTTATGTGTGGGTGTATGAATATATAGACACACATCACCTAAATAAATTCCTTTGGCTGCCTAGGAATTGTGTCGACTCAAACATCCCATACAATCTGGTTCCGATGAAAGTATGGAGACAATAGAAAGATAGACCCGCATGACAAAGTATTCCCTTCTCAGTAAGGGAACTGTAGAGTCACACAACACTGATGAAATATCCACGCGATACGTGAGTGGGTGTTTCCCCCACCGCTATACTGGCCCACGGTTCAATCCCTAGTAGGTGTGAAGATATCTTTCCCCCTTCTGACTAAGCCCAGTTAAATAACAACAGGCCCATAGGTCGATAACAACTTCCCAGCTTATAGCCTCCTACATATTTGGGTTTCACCGTAATGAGAAAGGCAAGTGGTTCTCGCTCGTCACATGAGTGCTTGACAAGTACTGGTTTCAACCACGCCACATGATGATGATCGAAACATACTAATGTCAACATATTCATTAAGGGAATCAAATTAAAGCTCTGTTCAAGAGGAATTCTTCTTCCAGAACAATAATTCCCTCAGGTACTCCATTATTGAGATAGGGCGTCGAATGTATTGTTAATTTGCTTTACCCAGACCACTCCACTGAGCTGGCTAGCAAAATACATTCTGCCATGTTCGCTGCACTGGCCTTAGCTTAATCTATGTCATAGTACACACACATGCTTACTACACAGTTAGCATGCCTGGTTAACTTAACCAACAGCTGGTGTCCGCTGACGCTAGGTCAACGTGTAATTATCGGTCAGAGCACAGGATACGGCGCAACTAGTCGACCTGGTCAAGAATTGACTCACCACGGAAATACCAACTATAGTCAAGCGACGCCAAGTATACAAGAGTGTTACCTTTAAAGTTTAGGAACAACTATGTAACAGACATCGACCCGGTAGGTTCATCAAGCTCTGGGCTGAAGGTTCCCTCTTGAGCCCCAAAAGGTATATCATGATACAGCTGGTCAAAGACACGGCCCCTCGTCTCAAGGACAACAATGTCACCACTGCAGATCAATCTCTATAAGAGTTACACAGATTACAGCTGGCGGACCTGGCCGTGAAAGGATAGCTCAACAACAACAACCTCCGCTGTAGAACATTCGCCGGATCCCCGTGATGCCACTAATACAACTGGCTAAAGAAGCGGCCTCATTTCTTGATGACTGTCTACCGAATGGACTCTTCGTGTCGGGTCCGGAAGAACACACTCCCGGAACTGCCGAAAACTTTCGAGCATTACCTCACGAAAGTGAAGGCAACCCAGCATTCCCCGAGTTTTAGCAGAGTGTGCGAATTACAACAGAACGCACACTCATAGAGTTGAGTTATAATTCTCGGGACCCCCGTGAAGTTCATGACAATCCCGATTCACAACATCTCTAGGACCCAGAATACGGTCCCAACTCTTTTACTCGGAAATCCCCCCTCACCTGCCATAAAATCTGGCCTAGCCGCTAAGACGGGGTGGGGCAGAGTTGGTACTGTGTTGTCCCGTCAGAGACGCACTTGCGTTTCGCGACATATATTCAGTTTGACATGTAAAGATGGAAGAAGAAAAGGAGGAAGTGGAATAAGAGGAAGAGAAGAGGAGGCAGAAGAAAACGAAGAAGAAGAAGAGACGGAAGAAGTAGAAGCATTAGAACAGGGGAAAGGGAAAGAATGAGAAGAGGAGGGGGAGACGAAGAAGAATCAGAAGAGGAGGATGGAGTGTAGAAGATAAGTGGGTGGAGGAGTAGCAAGAAGATGAAGGAGAAGGGGAGGAAAAAGAACAAGAAGAAGAATAAGCTCACTATCCCACAATAAAGGTACTATGTATAGTCAGATATATGCGCACTGTGTGTACCCTGGTACTGAATGATTAAAATCGCAATTGTTATTTAAACTTCCACGTTGTTGAAATCTGACACCATTTAAGGATTGAAACGAGACCAGGAGGTGGGTGGGAAAAGAATGAGAGAACGGGAATATTTTTCCACCATTCAAATCAGCCTTGGTGTCTGGGGAATTTTCTAGAAATTTCCAGCGCGTGGAGCTATTCGTTTCCATCTGGTAACATGAAACACGCCAGTATTGTGTTCGCAATGCCAGCCAAATCACATTATCTGTAGAATTTGTTTGGCTACTTTTGGGGGCTGTTTTAAAGTGCTAACATCTATTTTGAATATGTGTGAAAATGTGTTTTGGTTGTACGTTTAAATACATGTAATCTTGTGAATAGTTTACAAATAGTGAGAAGACATACAGAATATAATCTTACACACTTCTTCTTCTTCTTCTTCTTCTTCTTCTTCTTCTTCTTCTTCTTCTTCTTCTTCTTCTTCGTCTGTGGTCAACGTCAACGTTTGCTGTGTGTGGTACATAGCCTCCATTGTAGTGAGTAGATGTCCGCTTTCTAGTCCCGCGGCACTTAGGCAAACATCTTCCGACATCGTCGGTTGAGGTTTATTTTCTGGATTCCTCCTCCCATAGGTAGATGCCTCTCCGGGCTGGTGGGTTCTGTCTGTCCACATGCAGGAGGCCTCTCCGGGCTGGTGGGCTCTGTCTGCCCACATGCAGATTGCCTCTCTGGGCTGGTGGGCTCTGTCTGTCCACATGCAGATTGCCTCTCTGGGCTGGTGGGCTCTGTCTGCCCACATGCAGGTTGCCTCTCTGGGCTGGTGGGCTCTGTCTGCCCACATGCAGGTTGCCTCTCCGGGCTGGTGGGCTCTGTCTGTCCACATGCAGATTGCCTCTCCGGGCTGGTGGGCTCTGTCTGTCCACATGCAGATTGCCTCTCCGGGCTGGTGGGCTCTGTCTGTCCACATGCAGATTGCCTCTCTGGGCTGGTGGGCTGGTGGGCTCTGTCTGTCCACATGCAGATTGCCTCTCTGGGCTGGTGGGCTGGTGGGCTGGTGGGCTCTGTCTGCCCACATGCAGGTTGCCTCTCTGGGCTGGTGGGCTGGTGGGCTCTGTCTGTCCACATGCAGATTGCCTCTTCGGGCTGGTGTGCTCTGTCTGCCCACATGCAGGCTGCCTCTCCGGGCTGATGGGCTGGTGGGCTCTGTCTGCCCACATGCAGGTTGCCTCTCCGGGCTGGTGGGCTGGTGGGCTCGTGGGCTCTGTCTGCCCACATGCAGGTTGCCTCTCTGGGCTTGTGGGCTGGTGGGCTCTGTCTGCCCACATGCAGATTGCCTCTCCGGGCTGGTGTGCTCTGTCTGCCCACATGCAGGCTGCCTCTCCGGGCTGATGGGCTGGTGTGCTCTGTCTGCCCACATGCAGGCTGCCTCTCCGGGCTGATGGGCTGGTGGGCTCTGTCTGCCCACATGCAGGTTGCCTCTCCGGGCTGGTGGGCTGGTGGGCTCGTGGGCTCTGTCTGCCCACATGCAGGTTGCCTCTCTGGGCTGGTGGGCTGGTGGGCTCTGTCTGTCCACATGCAGATTGCCTCTCCGGGCTGGTGTGCTCTGTCTGCCCACATGCAGGCTGCCTCTCCGGGCTGATGGGCTGGTGTGCTCTGTCTGCCCACATGCAGGTTGCCTCTCCGGGCTGATGGGCTGGTGGGCTCTGTCTGCCCACATGCAGGTTGCCTCTCCGGGCTGGTGGGCTGGTGGGCTCGTGGTCTCTGTCTGCCCACATGCAGGTTGCCTCTACGGGCTGGTGGGCTGGTGGGCTCTGTCTGCCCACATGCAGGTTGCCTCTCCGGGCTGGTGGGCTGGTGGGCTCTGTCTGCCCACATGCAGGTTGCCTCTCCTGGCTGGTGGGCTGGTGGGCTCTGTCTACCCACATGCAGGTTGCCTCTCCGGGCTGGTGGGCTGGTGGGCTCTGTCTGCCCACATGCAGGTTGCCTCTCCGGGCTGGTGGGCTCTGTCTGCCCACATGCAGGTTGCCTCTCCGGGCTAGTGGGCTGGCGATCTGGTGGGCTGGTGGGCTGGCGATCTGGTGGGCTGGTGGGCTGGCGGGCTGGTGGATTGGTGGGATAGTGGGCTCTGCCACCCACATGCAGGTTACCTTTCCGGGCTGGTTGTCTGGTGGGCTGGTGGGCTCTGTCTGCCCACATTTTCTATCGGAATTTATTTCCCCGGCTCTGTGACGAAGGGATTATGAACGCAATTCGTAATCCCGCATACCATGTTCGAAACACAACTATCGGAGATTTTGCAACAGACCGCCTTGCGTTGGTTTTCACTCAAAGGTGTCAGTGCTGATCGTTTAGAAAGCAAGATCAATCTACTGAACGTCAGCTTGCCTTGAAATCATAAGCAGCGAACAATTGCGTTCAGTTGTTTGTCATTGCTTTCTGAACGACCAGCACTCATACCATTGTATGGAAACCAACACAAGGCGGTCTGCTTCCACGTCGTTGGCAGTTGTATTTCGAATGTGGTATGCGGCATTACGAATTGCATTGATAACCCCTTCTTCCTTCACAACGAAGTCAGGCTGCAGTTAATCCTCCCCTATCATCACGTTGGTACAGTTTAACATAGGGTTGCCAGACCTCCCCGTTCTCCGAGACAGTCGCGGCTTTTTATGGAATAATTCACTGTCCATGGTTAACTCTGCACAACACCGAATGGCGAGATGGCTAGCCGAAATTGTAAAGCCAGTACGACAGTCCTTCTATCCAAAAATACTCAGAGATACATTCAAACTGGTGGTATTATTGGATACTATGGACATAGTTAGTTAGTTAGTTAGTTAGTTAGTTAGTTAGTTAGTTAGTTAGACATGGTTCCAACTTCACGGCAACGGGTCGTCCCCATATTGCTCCGTTCCTGTGCCAGTGAATATCACACAAAATGCTCCTCACTGCCCAATGTGAACAATGGAACAGACAGGAGTATCGGCAAGCCAACATCCCTCACAGGTACACTGTGCATAATGCCGCCGCCAGAATGCCAACACAAAAGTCCTCCATGAAAACTATAGTTCATCGTCGATGGAAACAGCAGTTACCAGCAAGACTTCATTGACCCGGGTTTTATCCCATATGGCTCGGTCTCTTTCCGCAGAGCGACCCGCCGAAAGCGCCGCACAAAGCACGAACTCTGTAGCTCCAGCGGCGACTCCCAGGAGTCTCCTGAAAAATGCACTCGTGAGCCGAAAAGGCAAACCAGTCAATACAGCAACAGCCGGCCGCCATCGTTCCGAACATGCAGTTCACGCTACAAACAACAGTGGACAGATGTAAAAGCATTCCACGTGACACTCACAGCTCACAGTGTCGCGCCACGCACTCACTCAGTAGCAGGGCGACGGAACCATATCCTCCTTAGTCGCCTCTTACGACGTGCATGGTAGGCAACAGTGTTACTATTCTTTGCTCCCCCGCATGGGGCCCGGCAACACACGGGCGACTATGGACATAATTTGCCGTAGGGGTTAAGGACATTGTTCATAATCCCGAATACTCTCGTACGAAACACAGCTGCGCGAGATTCGGCAGCTGATCGCGTCGCGCTGGTTACTTACGGGGGTATGTGAGCCGGTCGTTCAGTAAGCAATGTCAAACTACTGAACGTAAACCTTGCCAAGACATCAACTGCAGCTGAAAAATGTTGGTGTTGACTGCAATGTCCTGTAAATAATATGAGGAAAAAATTGACATAATTAATAAACACATGATATCCATGGATATAGTCTCCTTTTCACAAACTTTCCATTAGATGAGAAATTAAAAATAATAAGTGAAGGCATTAAAGACAAACAACTAAAGCTAGGCAAACCAACATCTATTCTGTAGAGGCTATTATTATTATGTACATAAAATTCAATTTTCTAAAACAAAAAAAAAATATTTTGAAAAAGTCATACCGCCAAATTGACAGATTGACCATGGGGATTCCTCTTGGTAGGCCCTATTTTAGCGGACATCTTCATGGCACAGTTAGAATAAAAGTGATTTTATTTGCAGAACCACTGACGAGCTACAAGCAACATCATTCCAGATCATAATGAACTAGACGCATAAGAACATCTCTCTATCTATGAAGCACGAACACAACGAATCATTGCCGTTCCTAGATATTCTAATGAGACGTAGAGCAGACGGCACAATTCAAATATCGGTGTACCGCAAAGAAACATGGGCTGGCCAATATTTAAATTTTCACTTGTCAAGTACAAACGGGGCTTAGCGCGGACCCTGTTTGACCGTACCAGGAAGATATGCACCCAGGAGACACTGACAGAGGAATTTGATACTGTGAAGAATATCTTACATCTGAATAGATACTCAACAGGATTTATAAAACACCACTGCCAACAGCCGAAACCAAAACCAGATGCAACTTCAGTCCCTAACTCAAGGTATTTATCCAGCTAACCTTTCGAAGGGTTGACGTAATGCTAGTTCTGCAGCACCGGCTCATTACAGCAGTCTGCCGAACATTCTGTGCTACAACTCCAGTTTCTAGGTAAAGAACCACGCCTGTTACCACCCCAGCAGTAAAAGACCTGCCCCTTTGTACGCCAAATCCAATAGCATTTACCAATTTACATGCAGGTGCCAGTCTACCTACATTGGCAGAACAGAGAGGCAGTTAAGCAAAAGGGTAGTAGAGCACATACCCAATTGGAATGACAAGAAACTACACACAGATGATGGGATCCTGGCCAGGCCGACACACCACAAACCTCCCGCGTCATCTATTGCACAGCAAGTTTTCGAAACCGATCACGTGATTGATAGAGACTATGCGTTCGTGTGTTATTCAACAAAGAAAACAGTCGATTGTTAAAGTTTGCAGAAGCCACCACGATTAATCTACATAGGTCAATTTTGTGTAAACAGGAAGACATGATAGTCAGTTTAAAATTACCAAGGCCCCGGGAAGGTTAACCCGGTCAACAAATGCCCGCAGTTGTCAGATGTGTCGGCCTAACGGCGCAAGAACGCAGGTTTGCTGTAAACAGGCACAACGCAATCACGTCCGGGAAAAAAAAAAGAAAAAAAAAACTCCGGATGAACGCAGAAGAAGAAGAAGAAATTACCAAGGTAGACAATTCAAATTACTGTGCGAACATGTGTATATTTCAGCTTGAAGGATGTATCTAGTTACTTTACTTTACGTTGTGCGATTTCTGCAGTATGTACCTGACGAGATGCAACGAAATATGCCAGGCAATAAATCGTGCAATCTATTCTTTGTGTCTTCGTTATCAAAGTAATTCACTGTCCCGAAATATCTTTGCAGGACGTCCATTTGTCACAACTTTTCCTGTCAAATGAAAGATTTAATAAATCAAACTATTACTAGATTTTCAGTCGGTAGAACTGTTTAACCTGTGACAGAATTTAAGAGCAGAATTCGTTAAACAAAAGTAGTATTTCGGAAAATACAAAATGTATTTTTAAAAATATACACTACCATTCAATTTAAGAAATAGTGTACTAGCATGCTAAACACAACCTGTTTTGCTGTATAGCAATAAACCGTGGAAAGTGAATGAACAAATTAAGAATATGGAAGCAAGGGAGATGTTATTCCTGAGACGAATGTTGCCATTACCTTGGACAGCTAGAATAACTAACTGCGATTGCCTGGGGAGGTTTAACCAAAGTAGAACATTGTATATAAATAAACGTAAGAGACAAACGGCTTTCTTTGGTCATATCGTGAAACGAAAGGCATTGGAAAACACCGAGTGAAAAGATCAATGAGAGAAGAGGAAGAGGCAGACCCAGAGCAACGACGTTCGATGGACTGAACCGGTGGCTCGCAGGAGTATCATCAACAGAGCAATGACGCTGAGTGGACTGAACCGGTGGCACGGAGGAGTGCCATCAACAGAGCAATGACGCTGAGTGGACTGAACCGGTGGCACGGAGGAGTGCCATCAACAGAGCAATGACGCTGAGTGGACTGAACCGGTGGCACGGAGGAGTGCCATCAACAGAGCAATGACGCTGAGTGGACTGAACCGGTGGCACGGAGGAGTGCCATCAACAGAGCAATGACGCTGAGTGGACTGAACCGGTGGCACGGAGGAGTGCCATCAACAGAGCAATGACGCTGAGTGGACTGAAACGGTGGCACGGAGGAGTATCATCAACAGAGCAATGACGCTGAGTAGACTGAACCGGTGGCACGGAGGAGTGCCATCAACAGAGCAATGACGCTGAGTGGACTGAACCGGTGGCACGGAGGAGTGCCATCAACAGAGCAATGACGCTGAGTGGACTGAACCGGTGGCACGGAGGAGTGCCATCAACAGAGCTGATCAGTAATACCACGGACAGAGATCTGTAGAGAGACATGCAAGTCTACGCCAGTTGGCAGGCCAGGTAACGATCATGATGATTAGTAACGATATTGATTTGTGTGACAACTTTGATTCTAAGAAGCACGTCCCGGCTTCTCATTTACAAGAAACTTCTTCTTCTTTTTCGTTCATCCGGATTTTATTTTTCGGATGTGACTGCGTTGTGCCTGTTTACAGCAGAGCTGCGTTCTTGCGCCGTTAGGCCGACACATCCGACTTCTGTGGGCATTTGTTGACCGGGTTAACCTTCCCGGGGGTTTCTTAGGACGTTAGAATCTCACTGTTGTGGTGTTATCCCCCATCCTAGCTGGCCCATATAGAACAGCCAAAGACATCCTGGTCAACCCTCAAGGGACTTCCCCGCCATCCAAGGAGGCTTCCATACTTGCAGAGCCATCACACAGCGCTCTGGTACTGGGCTCACCCAAGGAATCGTCACGTCCTGCTTAGTCTCACTTCCGTATATGGGCCTTCCGTTCACCATAGGCTGTTCCTCCGGAAACCAGAAGAATGCAGTCTGCAGATGACATCCACACAGTGAGCTTTCGATTAAGACTTTCCACATAATGGATTTGCTATCCAAGCAATATTCCATTTCGTGCCACTAGGACACTTTTTCCACCTTTTATGAAGCCCACACAGTGAGCTTTCGATTCGGACTTTCCACGTAATGGATGTGCTATCCAAGCAATATTCCATTTCATGCCTCTGGGACGCTTTTGTAACCGAAATACCTGTGGTATGAAGTGTGGCAGTCTAAATACATCTTCATGCACCTTTAGATGATAACCTGAATGTAGTTAAAGTAAGCTGTAGTCAACTTGAGCTTGTTGATATCTCCATAGAGCTTGTCCTCAAATGAGGCAGGCGTGGGCCAAAATATCTTTCTCTGTTCTCCATATATTGGACACTCCTGCAGCAAATGTTTAGCTGTCATTTTACCAGTTTCACAATTACATTCATCGGTATCTCCTATCTTTAGTTTATTGAACAAGTGGTGTTTCAGCCTGTGATGTCCTGTGCGGAGTCTGAAGATTGCTACTTGTTCTCTTCGGTCGAGTTTGTAATATGCATCATCCTTCTGGTGGCCTGGATGCTCCGATTCCCATTTGGTTCTATAAGTGCTTTTTATAAACCTTTTTGCCTCATTATATATATGTCTATGTCAGGCTGTGGTAATCGTCCACCCTCTTTTGCTAGTCTGTCTGCCTCTTCATTTCCAGGTATACTGCAATGTGATGGGGTCCACTGTATTACAACTTTTTTGGATTTCTGGCATAGACCATGGAGTGCTGCTCTTATGTCAGCTATTTCTGTGCTGTTATTGCTCTTCAGTATTGAGACAGCTGACTTTGCATCTGTGAAGATAGCTATTTGCTTCTCTTTATTTTCCTCCATCAAGAGCATTTCTGCTGCAGTTTTCAAAGTCTCTACCTCCGCTTTGAAGTTACTTGAAAATTTTCCAGTTGCCACTGATTGTGTTTTTATCACTCCATTTTTTAAATTAAGGAGAATTCCTCCTCCTCCATTTTTAATTGAATCTTTGGCTGATCCATCTGTATATGCATGGGTCCAATTGCTGCTTGGGTAATGTTCTTTTATGTAGTTTAGGGTTATTTTTCTTCTTTCGGTTTCATGCTGAGTGTTCTTTTTCTCAATACCAGGAATGTTTTCTATCATCTCAGGCAGTTGCTGCTGTCTCCAAGCTGGGGAGTTGTCTGCATTGTAAATGGGCTTGACTGTTGATGTGTTAAGTATGGGATCTGCCCTAATCTTTCGTTTTGCAGTTTCTACAAAGTTGCTACGCTTCAGTCTTCCTTTTCCAAAACCATTAAACCTGTTATACATAGGGTGGTCTGTCAATCTTCTAAATTTTTCTGCTTGTTGCTGGGCTCTGCTATCTCTTCTGTCCTGCATTGGTTGTAAACAAGTGATCTTTTCTAGTTCATTAATAGGCGTTGTCTTCAGGCTTCCAGTTATGATTCGCATTCCTTGGTTTTGGACTCTACTTATTTTGTTAAAGTTTGACTTAGCTGCTGTTGCCCAAGCTGCAATGCCATATTCCAGCACTGGCCTCACCCGTCCAGTATATAACTTCTTGAGAACTTTCTCATCTGCTCCCCACGTTGTACCAGCAAGCTTTTTCATGATTGCCATTCTCTGCCTTGCTCTTGTTCGATTTTTCTCAACCTGTGTCTTCCATGTCAGGCGACGATCAAAGGTGACTCCTAGATAGTTTGGATTTTCTTCATGGCGCAATATGTTTCCATTCAATACCAACTTAGGTTGCTGAGTTTTATTTGAGAGGGAGAACACTGTGCATGTTGTTTTCTCCTCACTTATCTTCACTAGCCATGATTTTGACCAGTCCTCTAGCGCTAATAAGGCTTGCTGCATTCTGCTGTTAGCTGTACTAATATATTCTTCAGATGTCCATATGGCTAGGTCATCTGCAAAGGAGGATGTGTGTACTCTGGCTGGAAAATTTTCTGTGATGTCATTTATATATGCTAGGAATAATGTTGGTGAAAGAACTCCTCCTTGAGGGACACCAGCATCATTTTGCTTGTTTGTCCTTGTACTTTTGTCCTGGCAGTTCTGTTCTCAAGGTAGTGGCTGATCCATTTATATATTTTCCCACAAACATGCATTTTTTGCAGTTTTACTTTCAGTCCTTCCTTCCATACTTTATCAAATGCTTTTTCTAAATCTATCCAAACTGCTAGTGTGTGCTTTTTCTCTTGGAAGGCATCCTCTATTTCCTGAGCTATATAGGTTATTTGATCTTCAGTGGATCTGTACTTTCTGAATCCTGCTTGGTGTGGTGTTAAGAGTTTGTTTTCTTCCAGATGCCATGTTAGCCTGCCATTGATAATGCGTTCCATTAATTTTCCTACACAGCTAAGTAGACTGATAGGTCGATAGCCATTTGGTTCTTCCAGGTCTTTTCCTTTCTTTGGGACTGGTATTAGTATAGCTTCCTTCCATGCCTGTGGGACTATTCCTCTCTTCCAGCTGTTATTTAGGACTGCTAGTAGTTTCTTCTTTGCCTTGGTGCCTAGTCCTATTAGCATTTCATTTGTGATTCCATCCTTTCCTGGTGATTTCTTCTTTTTTAGGGTATTCATTGCCTGTTCCATTTCTTCCATTGTTAGATTTGCCATCATATATTCTGCTGCTGTCTCTGTATTTCTATGATGTATCTGTTTGTCTTTGATTGCTTTCTTCCGTTCGGTTGTAATATCAATGTGGTTTGCATTTGCATAGTCTTCCATTAGTGCATTTGCAGCCTTTTTTCCTGTAAGCAAGGCATTTCCTTGTTTAATTGTTATTTGTTTGTTTCTAGGTCCTTCATTGTTCATGGCTTTCACTAGTTTCCATAGTTTGTTTCCATCCCTGTCAAAATTCAGGTTTTCTGTTTTTTCCCTCCAACAATCTCTTGTTGTTTGATTTGCTGTTCTTTTATATTTTGCTGAGATGGCTTTGAGAGAGATGTTCGCTTCAATTGTTTGTTCTCTCTCTGCTGTCTACCTGGCATCTTCAAACTTTGTCCTCCAAACTTTGTAGTTCTTCAGTCCAGTATGGTTTGTAATTTTTCCTCGCTCCTCTTGGAATGGACTCAGTGGCTGCCTGTATTATCGCTCTGTTTAGACTTTCCACCATTTGCTTTATGTTGCCATATCGTGTATTTATATTTTCACAATATTTGTCTGTTAGTATGGCAAATCTGTCCCAATCTGCTCGTTTGAAATTCCAGCGGGGCAAGGGCTTTTGCTCCTGTGGAACATACTCCATATTCATTACAAGCTTGATTGGTCTGTGGTCACTACCTGCTAATTGGTCCAGCACATGGCGATCGATTTTGTGGAGGATGTCTCCTGTGCAGAAAGCTAAGTCTGGAGTAGAAGTGGTAAGCCATCTTCTGGAGTAGAAGCTCGGTGTGTCATCCGCTTTGTTGAGTAGATGGAGATTTGAGTCTATTTCCCAGTCCTCCAATTCATCTCCTCTTTTGTCAGTATCTGGGTATCCCCATCTTTCTGAACGGCTATTAAAGTCTCCGACAATAATGCAGTTTGTGTCAGTTATTTTCATGTTTGAGAGTGTAAGGTCCTTATCTGCTGGGCTATACAGATTGTAGATTCTTATTTTCACGTCCTTTATCATTATATCAACACCTATAATTTCCGTTTGGTTTTCAGAGATCACAGATACTTCGCTGCAAGGTATTGTATTTCGTGTAAGTATTAGAACTCCTCCTTTGTGTCCTTCGCGGTCGAAACGTGTGGTCTGATATCCTCTGACTGAGAATTTGTGATTGGCGTTGAGGTGTGTCTCTTGAATGCATGCCACATCTATTCTATCTTTATGAAGACGCTGTGTTAGGGAGTCTTTCTTCTTGTAAACTCCTTCGGCATTCCACTGTAGTATGTTGAGTGTCCGGGGTATTTGGTCAATAGCTCTTAACCTACTCCTCTGTGCCTTGACTCCACAGCACAGGGGAAGGTGACCACCAGTAGTCATGGGTGGACCCCCTCGAGGCAGGGGGGCCCGGCATTATCGCCGCCTGGTGGGACTTCACGGGATTAGCACCATCCATCCATCATGTGCCATGCCGGTAAGCGTGGGCGGTCATGTTCTGCAATCTCACTCGATCAACAGAGTCGTGGATCAGTTCCGTGTTTCTGTCTCGTTTCTTAGCACCATAACGATTAATTTTGATTTGTGACATCATGAATTAAGTTACGTTGCACTGCTTTGTCAAGCCTGTGGCTCAGTACATCCGATTTCGACAAGCATTTTTCGGGATGCTTTCCCTAGCCTTTGACTGTCCCCAGTCTACCTACAAGGCAGCAGGTTTGTGCGTCGCTTCGTCTGGTCCCTCTCCCTTGACCTGTCCGACATGGGTGACCCTACCAGTAGCTGTGCTACCGTCGGCATAGCTCTTGTGGTCATTGGAACGCGCAAGCTCCTCTACCTCGTCAAGGTGGACGCACGGCAGAGGGAATTTACAAGAAACACGTCCCGGCTTCTCATTTACAAGAAACACGTCCCGGCTTCTCATTTACAAGAAACACGTCCCGGCTTCTCATTTACAAGAAACACGTCCCGGCTTCTCATTTACAAGAAACACGTCCCGGCTTCTCATTTACAAGAAACACGTCCCGGCTTCTCGTGTACAGGATCTGGCAGCTCTAATTTAACTGATTCACTGCCTAAGGATAATATATCGCCTAAAGTGACCTCCCATTTGGACAGAAGGACGATATGTGGCCATACTGGGATCATCGTGTTATTTATTTTATTTCGTGATATCTTCAGCAATTTCAATGCTCAGGGACCGGAAATCCACATTATTGATTGTCTCCATGCTTGGCCCAAAACCACTTTTTGTGGGCACTGAATCAGTGAACAGATTTTACTACATTGTGGTACATTATACATATTGTATTTATCGATGTAGGCGAGGGGACGCCCTTACGGTGACTGTAGGGCAGCGACCTTCAACATCCCAATTCTTTCCTGCTTGTGCAAAATGTTTTCACTTCCGATCAGTCACTTTTACTCCAAAAGTTACATTTTCCTCTCTCCGGCTCTATTTCCTGATCCTGAAAAAAGACTTTTATGGTTAAGGATGATGACAATACCAGATTGAATTCCCCCCCCCCCCCCCAGGCACGCCCATCCCTCACCTAACGATTGTTTCACAGGTAATGACTGAAGTCATTAAAGAGCGTTTGCAGGTCTCGGGTATTTCCCTACCTGCAGTGTTCCACCTTTTCAATGGATATTTGGCGTGCATTGAAAGTAGATCCGGCTCAGGTCACGCGGAGAGAGCACGTGCGAAATCCCTCCACCATGTCGTTAAATGGACAAGTTCTGTATTTCCATTTATATAATAGTGTTTTGCAACCAGAGAAACTAATTATACATTCTTTCAGATAGACGTTTATACACTTTTATCTATTTACGTATTTAAAATTCATCTCAGTGGTTCCCAAAATAGGTGGCACCGCGTGGCAGTTCAGACAGTTGACTGATCCAGATAAATAAGAGATGATTTAAAAGTCTAAGGCTGTACTCAGAAAGAAACCAAGATCTGATAAAACAACATTACAAAACGCGATACAGTTTATTACATCTAAACAGTTACAAGTTACGAATTACAATTAAAAGTTATCGAAAAGGGAACATGAATGAAGTAGGTCCACAAAATAGCGCTGGTGCCACAGACACACACAGGATGCAGACATTTGTGGAGGAGCGTGATTGTCTGTGCGCTAGACATGGCACATATCCATGACGCTGTCTTCTTCTTCTTCTTCTTCTTCTTCGTCTTCTTATTGATTGTAAGTATATGTGTATGCGAAGGTGTGTATTTGTGTTTTATTATGTGGGTGCATAACTGTGAGAGTTTGTGTAAATGATGTAATTATGTATGCAGGATTGTATGTAAGTGTTTGTGAATGTGCATGTGCACGTTTGTCTGCCTGCCTGCCTGTCTCATAACATGGTTATATGCATTATTTATGTTTACATCATTCATTTGACATTTTTTCCCCCTATGTGAATGAAACATGCACAGTTGATAAACGAAACATGAGTGATTGGAAGGGGCGAATGTACCACGCCCTGCGGGCCCAATTTGTCACCCTTTGAAAATAAAGTTCGTTCGTTCGTGTTTCTTTTTCTTCTTTTCATTATCCAACCTCCTCCTCTTCCTCCTCCTCCTCCTCTTCTTCTTCTTTTTCTTCTTCTTCTTCTTCTTCATCTTTTTTTTCTTCTTCTTATTCTTCTTCTTCTTCGTCGTCTTCTTCTTTGGAGGTGATTGTATCACACCTAGTTTTGCTCCTCAAAGGTCGGTGTTTGACTTCGGCATGTGTGTGTGTGTGTGTGTGTGTGTGTGTGTGTGTGTGTGTGTGTGTGTGTGTGTGTGTGTGTGTGTGTGTGTGTGTGTGTGTGTGTGTGTGTGTGTGTGTGTGTGTGTGTGTGTGTGTGTGTGTGTGTGTGTGTGTGTGTGTGTGTGTGTGTGTGTGTGTGTGTGTGTGTGTGTGTGTGTGTGTGTGTGTGTGTGTGTGTGTGTGTGTGTGTGTGTGTGTGTGTGTGTGTGTGTGTGTGTGTGTGTGTGTGTGTGTGTGTGTGTGTGTGTGTGTGTGTGTGTGTGTGTGTGTGTGTGTGTGTGTGTGTGTGTGTGTGTGTGTGTGTGTGTGTGTGTGTGTGTGTGTGTGTGTGTGTGTGTGTGTGTGTGTGTGTGTGTGTGTGTGTGTGTGTGTGTGTGTGTGTGTGTGTGTGTGTGTGTGTGTGTGTGTGTGTGTGTGTGTGTGTGTGTGTGTGTGTGTGTGTGTGTGTGTGTGTGTGTGTGTGTGTGTGTGTGTGTGTGTGTGTGTGTGTGTGTGTGTGTGTGTGTGTGTGTGTGTGTGTGTGTGTGTGTGTGTGTGTGTGTGTGTGTGTGTGTGTGTGTGTGTGTGTGTGTGTGTGTGTGTGTGTGTGTGTGTGTGTGTGTGTGTGTGTGTGTGTGTGTGTGTGTGTGTGTGTGTGTGTGTGTGTGTGTGTGTGTGTGTGTGTGTGTGTGTGTGTGTGTGTGTGTGTGTGTGTGTGTGTGTGTGTGTGTGTGTGTGTGTGTGTGTGTGTGTGTGTGTGTGTGTGTGTGTGTGTGTGTGTGTGTGTGTGTGTGTGTGTGTGTGTGTGTGTGTGTGTGTGTGTGTGTGTGTGTGTGTGTGTGTGTGTGTGTGTGTGTGTGTGTGTGTGTGTGTGTGTGTGTGTGTGTGTGTGTGTGTGTGTGTGTGTGTGTGTGTGTGTGTGTGTGTGTGTGTGTGTGTGTGTGTGTGTGTGTGTGTGTGTGTGTGTGTGTGTGTGTGTGTGTGTGTGTGTGTGTGTGTGTGTGTGTGTGTGTGTGTGTGTGTGTGTGTGTGTGTGTGTGTGTGTGTGTGTGTGTGTGTGTGTGTGTGTGTTTTATTCGGTACTAATGGTTCTTGAAAGAATTTTCAGCTCTATGAAGGGATCGAACTTGGACCTTTCTGGGAATGAGGCGAACATTGGGACCTCTCAGCCACGGCCTCCATGATGGATGACTTAGAAGACCCCAGAATACGTTAGCGTTTGTTTTTATAAATTAATCTGTCATGAGTTACAGTCTATATGTAGTGACATTAATTACAGCCGTCTGTTGTCTGAGAGCCAAAAGTGTAATAGAAATAAATGCAATCTGACACGTGACAACAGACACAACCACTGTGGAGGGGGCGGTTGATGTGATGCAGCCGCGTACCAGATAAAAGCAAAATGTTTATCAATAAATTTGTAAAAACAATAATTAAATTAGTCTATTACATTGTTGTTATTGTTTTAACGTTAATAGGTATTGGTCGCTGAAGATAAAGTGCTGTTAGAAGAAGTGGTAGATATTAATGCAACAGAAAGTCAGAACAAAGGATTTAGTCTGAATAACAGAAAAATATAAAACACATAAAACTGAATTGTTTTGGTAATTTGAAACGTCATGAAAGTTTGGAGAGAACAATAATGGAGTGGTATATACCCAGGAGGAGAGGAAGAGGAAGGCCAAAGAGAAGATGGGTGCAGGATGTGGCGGATAATCTCCAGATGGGTGTATCGGATGCGAGACATTATGCTTATGACCCAGAAGTATTTGGGAAGGTTGTTATGAAAGCGAGGTTCTGCAAAGGACATGCTAATGAATGAATGAATGAACAGAAACATAGAAGTTATGGTTATTACAAAGAAACATGTTATACCCAAGTGCATCATTAAAGTGGATAGAATCAATCTGAAACAAGGCAATGTATTATATGTTTTCGCTACTTTACTAACAGCAGATGAAAGATTTATTGACAAAGTTAAATGTAGAGTATTGCAAGCAAAGGCAGAATTTCACAATTTGAAGGATATTCGCCGCAATTTATCCCTTTCAACCGAGGAAAGGAAAAGTGTTCTAACAATCTTTATTGAGCCAATCCTGGTGTAAGGGTGCGGATCACGGGCAATTAGCAGACAAGTGAGGAATTATGTGGAAACTGTGGAGATGTAGTTTACTAGAAGAATGACGGGAATACCGAGGACGGATAGAAAGAGCAATATAGATAGAAAGGTTACCGGCACCAGAACAGGACAATTCACATTCTTTGGGCGTGTCACGAGAAGAGGCAAGCTGGAGTATGTCGTCACAATATAGATAGAAAGGTTACTGGCACCAGAACAGGACAATTCTGGCACCAGAACAGGACAATTCACATCCTTTGGGCGTGTCACGAGAAGAGGCAGGCTGGAGTATGTCGTCACAATATAGATAGAAAGGTTACTGGCACCAGAACAGGACAATTCACATCCTTTCTGCGTGTCACGAGAAGAGGCAGGCTGGAGTATGTCGTCACAATATAGATAGAAAGGTTACTGGCACGAGAACAGGACAATTCACATCCTTTCTGCGTGTCACGAGAAGAGGCAGGCTGGAGTATGTCGTCACAATATAGATAGAAAGGTTACTGGCACGAGAACAGGACAATTCACATCCTTTCTGCGTGTCACGAGAAGAGGCAGGCTGGAGTATGTCGTCACAATATAGATAGAAAGGTTACTGGCACCAGAACAGGACAATTCACATTCTTTCTGCGTGTCACGAGAAGAGGCAGGCTGGAGTATGTCGTCACAATATAGATAGAAAGGTTACTGGCACCAGAACAGGACAATTCACATCCTTTCTGCGTGTCACGAGAAGAGGCAGGCTGGAGTATGTCGTCACAATATAGATAGAAAGGTTACTGGCACCAGAACAGGACAATTCACATTCTTTCTGCGTGTCACGAGAAGAGGCAGGCTGGAGTATGTCGTCACAAGGGAAACGTTGGAGGGGAAGAGGGGCAGGTGGAGGCCAAGAGAGAAGTTGCTGGACAGTTGGATATCATGGCATGGAAGAACTTTGGGTGTCAGAAATTATTCGAAGCACAAGAGACAGAAGAGTCTCTACAGACATACGTGACACGACAATGAACAAAAGAAGAAGTTACAACATCATTCGCAAACTGTTGTATTGCTTACACTCATTCATTCATTCGGTAGCATGTTATTTGCAAAACCTATCTCCCATAACAACCTTCCGGAAAACTTCTCGGTCTTAAGCAAGATGTCTCGCGCCGGATACATCCATCTGGAGATCATCCGCCACATCCTGCACCAATCTTCTCTTTGGCCTTCCTCTTCCTCTCTTCCCAGGCATATCAATCAATCATGTGCCATGCCGGAAAGCGTGGGCGGTCATGACTCGCCATTTCACTCGATCACCAGCGTCGTTGATCAGCTCAGTGTTCCTGTCTCGTCCATGCCATCTGGCCCAGCCATCCAGGTATTTTCCTCTCAGTTGTCACTAAGTTCTCTAATCCATTTCTTCTCATAACATGTCCAAAGAATTTTGACTGTCTACGTCTAATTTCTCTAATCAATTTACGATTTTCATTTGTCCCATGTAGTACTTGGTCATTGGTTTTTCTATCTGGCCATGGTATTCTTTGCATTGTCCATAGAAACCACATTTCTGCAACCATCAGATGTTTTTCAGCTTGACTGCACATTGTCCAAGTTTCACATCCATACAAAAGAACAGGCTCTATTTATCCCCTCAACACTCTTTTTCTTGTTTCAAGTGACATCTTTTTATTGGTCAGAATGTTATTCATTTTGCTAAAGGCTACTTTCGCCATGGCGATTCTTGTTCTAATCTCTTCAAGACATCTCCCATCAGATGTTATGACTGTTCCGAGATAATTGTACCTATTTACTTGTTGAAGAATATTCCCATTTACTTGTATATTACATTGTGGTACTTTGTTCTTCCTAGTGACGACCATAACCTGTGTCTTTTTACAATTTAATTCTAACCCCAGTTGCTCACTGTGTACAACAACCGCATCTACTAATTGTTGCAGATCCTGCGCATTGTCTGCAATCAATACTGCACCATCTTCGTATCTAATGTTATTGATGTTTCATCCTCCAATGATGACTCCATTTATATCTTCTACATTTCTGAAAATATTTTCACTGTACAGGGAACAAAGATCTGGAGACATTACACATCCCTGGCTAACACCTCTCTTAATAGGCTGATATTGTCCCACTTCATTATCAATCCTTATGGCAGCTTGTTGTTTCCAATATATGTTTTTTATAAGTATAATGTCTTTCCCATAAATTTCCCATGTTGACATGTCTAACTCTATCAAAAGCCTTTGTGTAGTCAATAAACCAAAGATGTATATCCTTGTTTACTTCTAAAGCACGTTCAATAACTGTTCGTAACATATACACAGAATTTACTGTACCCTTTCCTTCTACAAACCCACATTGTTCTTCCCCTACTTTAGGTTGTATTTTCTTCCTCACTCTTTGCATGATAATTCTTAGCAAAATCTTTGTGATGTGACTCATTATACTAATTGTTCTAAGTTGATCACATTCCTCCTGATTTCTTTGGGATTGCAATAAAGTATAAGATATATCTCCAGTATCATATAATGTGTTCAGCAGTCTGGTGACTTGATCTAGTCCATATTCTTCTAAAGCTTTAATCATTTCTGTTGTGATGTTATCTGCACCGGGGGGGGGGGGGGGCCTTGCCAGCTTTCATATGCTTAAGAACATTTCGAACCTCCATCTTCAAAATTGGCGGTCCTTCATTATTAAATCTGTTCCTCTCTGTTATCCTCATAAAGATTTTTCACAAAATCTGTCCATACATTTATAATCTGATCTTTTTCTATTATGATTTTGCTATCTTTAGTTTTTAGACAGCCTGTTGATATACTTGTTCTTTTATTAGTAAGTTCCTGAATTCTTTTGTGCACTAATTTGGTATTTTA
The DNA here is from genome assembly GCA_963921405.1 of Cepaea hortensis. NCBI lineage: Eukaryota > Metazoa > Mollusca > Gastropoda > Stylommatophora > Helicidae > Cepaea > Cepaea hortensis. Next base: position 12,380,966 of record OY992887.1, on the reverse strand, counting down.
ACTGTTGTGTTGTTTTTCAATTTCTAAGCACTTTTCCTCAAGCCATGCTTATTTTGCCTCCTTACATAATATTCAGCATATATCCCTCCATTATTGTTCTCTCGAAACTTTCATGACGTTTCAAGTGTCCAAAATATTTCCATTTTCTTTGTTTTATCGTCTTTAGTAACCAACCTTCTTCAATATTCAGCTCTTGTCGTATGGATGCATTTATTCATTTCTGCATCCAAGATATTCTTAGAACCCGTCTATACCATTTATATGCAACGGCATTTAAGCGCTGACCAGTTTGTTTTGTAAGTGTCCAGATCGCGCAGACGTATGTTTGCACTAAGTAAAGTATAATCTCCAGCCGGTTAGTTCCGTGGTCCCCTGGTGATGACGTTTCTTATTCCTTCTTTACAAATCTATATTTAGCGTTGATTCAAGTCCAGACAGTTCAGACAGCAACTACTTCCTTGTCGCTAATTCTGTTTAATTATATTGACGTCATCACGAAGCCAGTTAGTTACCTTGCACTGTTACATGGAGCCTCTGTGTGTGCGTGTGTGTGTGAAAGTATGTTTTGTTAATATGTGTGTGTGTGTGTGTGTGTGTGTGTGTGTTAGTGTGCACATTCGGGGCCTACAGGCAAGAGGGTCGACTTGATTGCACCGGGTTTTATCCCCTAAGGCTCGGACTCTTTCCACTGGACGGCCTGCCGAACGCATCGCACAGAGCGCGACATCCGTAGCTCCAGCATCGACCGCCAGGAGTCTCCGAGAGAACTGCACGCGTACACCGAATACCGGTGTTCGGATACGAACTCGCAACCTTCGGAGTGGGAGGGAGGAAGAGGAATCACCTGGCCACGGAGTGACCCTTCTTCTTACTTGACAGAGGTTCTTTGACGGACAGACCAGGTGGAAACCACTGTCTCAGCTTCTCTGCCTTCTCTCTCTCTCTCTCTCTCTGTCTCTCTCTCTCCCTCTCTCTCTCTCTTTCTCTCTATCTGTCTCCCTCTCTCCCTCGCTCTCTCTCCCTCCATCTCTCTCTCCTTCCCTATTTCTCTACCTCCCTCTCTCTCCATCTTTCCCTCCCTCTCTCTCTCTCTCTCTCTATCTCCCTCTCTCCCCTCTCTCCCTCTCTCTCGCTCGCTCCCTCTCTCCCTCTCCAGGATCACCAGTATATATTGGTATCTGCTGCAACTCACCTGAAACCCTCCAGGTTCACCAGTATATATAGGTGTCTGCTGCAACTCACCTAAAACCCTCCAGGATCACCAGTATATACAGGTATCTACTGCAACTCACCTAAAACTCGACATCGCCGTTGTTCTTCTTGATCTCGGTAGATTTAGCACTTTTCTCGAGGCTCAATACGTCCGATCTCGGCAGATTTAGCACCTTTCTTGTGACTCAATACGTCCTATCTTGGGAGATTTAGCACCTTTCTTGTGGTTCAATAGTCCGATCTCTGCAGATTTAGCACCTTTCTTGTGGTTCAATAGTCCGATCTCGGCAGATTTAGCACCTTTCTTGAGACACAATACGTCATATTTTGGCAGATTTAGCACCTTTCTTGTGGCTCAATACGTCCGATCTCGATAAGCATCTCTCGATCTCTTCCCTCGCCTTTGACTGTCGCCAGTCAAGCTGCAAGGCGGCGGGTTTAAACCTCACGTCGTCTAGTCCCTAACCATTAATATCTCGGACCTGAGAGAGGCTTCCAATAGTTAGATACTGGTGACCTCCCTCTTGGGGACACAAACGCCACTCTTCCACTCCAAGACAGAGACACAATAGAGAAGTGGTACAGCGTATTGATGTTTTCTGATTTACTTTTTGGGAGTGGCTCCCTTTCACACACACACACACACACACATACACACACACACACAATTTTTCATTCTGTATCTCCCTATAACACACACACACACACACACACACACACACACTTTCTCTCTATCTCCCTCTGACACACTTAATCTCTCTCTCTCTCTCTCTCTCTCTCTCTCTCTCTCTCTCTCTCTCTCTCTCTCTCTCTCTCTCTTAATCTCACTGGACTTTCCTGATTCTCTCTAGCCTTCTCTGACTCTCTTTCTGACTCCCGATTTCTCTCTCTCTCTCTCTCTCTCTCTCTCTCTCTCTCTCTCTCTCAGACACACACATCACACTCTACCTCCCACTCTCTTTTTCTTTGACTCATTTTCGCTAGCCATCCCTGCTCTCTCTGTCTCTCTCTCTGTCTCTGTCTCTCTCTCTTCTTTCTTCTCTCCCTGCACCCTCTATCTATCTATCTATCTATCTATCTATCTATCTATCTATCTATCTATCTATCTGTCTGTCTGTCTGTCTGTCTGTCTGTCTCTCTGTCTATTTATTTATCTATCTATATATTTGTCTGTCTGTCTACTTGTGTGTCGGACTGTTCACCCGTCCGTCCAAAGACAATTCCCGGCCTCTAAGAAGAGTTGGAACACACAACCAGCGGACCAGCAGGCAAGTCGTCTACCCACTGCGCAACCCTATCTCCCATACATCAAGTAAAATGAGGACATTAACACATCAACTCAGAGCTAATGCAGATAATACAGGCATCACGTTTCGCGGCCCTAACTTCCCATGTCGTTGCGAATCCTCATCAGTGCCCACAGATGTCGTTGCGAATCGCCATCTTTCCCTGCAGACGAATCGGTTTTCCCGCTCTCTGGGGGCCTGGGCAGCCGGGGATGACAGCACGTCATCAAGACAGCATCTAACACGGGGCATAACTTTCGGTAAACATGTCTCACCAAATTTGGTCCGTCTATTTTCTGATTGGCGTCAGGTCTTCTTGTGAATTTGGTGGTTCCAGGCGCGGGATTGAGTTTTGACTGAAGATCTTTAGTCACGCGTCTTTGATTTACCAGTCGCTATACAGATATCGTAATAAGAATACAGAAGGGTAGAGGAGGTTACGTAAGCTGTCATAAATGTCGAGGTGGGTGCCCGATTATGGTCTTCATATTTGTTATTCCCTCTGTCCATCGTTTACATGGTAAGCCTCTTCTTCTAGTTCCATTTAGTCTGTACATCTTTGCTTATTGTTCCACACAGACAAACATACACACAAAACTACTGGTCCACACACAAAAGCTTGCACACAAAGCTACTGGTCCACACACAAAAGCTTGCACACAAAGCTACTGGTCCACA